>JACMIJ010001198.1:265-13346 GCA_014805365.1 Koerneria luziae
GTTGGGAAAGAACTCTAAATGGGTTAGGGGGGGGGTGTCAAAACAGTGTTCCCATAACATACCGAAACCGATTAGCCTCACAACTAACAATAAATAGCTACATTATAATACACTATTTACCACATTTACATAATTATATTTATTACTAACAACTTTATTCCTCATTTTAATATCTCCCATGCATCGTGTGCTATTCACATTCGACCCGAATCATTCCAATGAGAACATAGACACGGTGACACACAGATTACGGCTTCAAGCCAGAAACCGTGATTTAATTGCTCACATATGTACTAATGGGATGTCCAAATCCGTTCTGTACAAATATTCGACTGTTAGTGTATGATCAAATCTTATTGTTAGGGTTGTTTCCGAAAATACTAGTTTGTCAATATGTTCTAGTTTTTTTCGCAGATATACGCCGTTTCACAAGCTAATTGAATACGTTTGCAAAACTGAACACAGTCAGATATAACGAAGTAAGATATCCCAACACCACGTTGCGAGTCTATTCTGCACACATTTTTGCCACAATGAAATAACGGTATCAAAAGCTCTTTAAGAAAATTTATAACTGCCACAGAAGTAAACTCCTTTCTTTCTAGTGACATGTTGCAATGAGTCATTGTCAGTGTACTATTGCCTAACCTGACTCCGTTCTGTACAACTGTCCGACTGTCGCTGTATGATCAAATCTTATTGTTAGGTTCCCTTCCAATAACGCAAATTTGCTAAGGGGTTGTTTTTTGAGCCGTGAAAACTTTAAATACGCTTACAAAAATTGAATATCTAGTGACAGTCGGATATTTGCACAGAACGGAGTCAGATATACCAATAGTAAAAGGCCACTGGAAGGCTGACTGGAAACAGGGCACTACCAATAATAAGAACAGCTTGAATAAGAACCCTCGGACAAAGGATAATCAAATTAGCGAGCATTGTTCTAGGGTTCTAATCTAGGTGGTTCTTATATTGGGAGGGGCCGGAAACAGACTACTTCACTATCGAGGCTGAGATATTCAAAGGAGGATGTTTTCCTGCCCATGCGTACCTTGAGGGTAAGCTCTGACGAACACATGTACGAAGCAAAGAAGAAGAAAAGAAGGAATCCGTGTCGAACATGACGTCATAGAACGAGTCGAGTACGAAAAGTGACTTTACATGAACGCCGCCGCCTCTTCGGCTTCATTTGTATAAGAATGCTAATTTGTGCAAACATTGTTCGGTTGCGCTCGGCATTCCGTAAAGTTTCGTGGTGATACGTCAAAGTTTCAGAATTGGGGGCGGAGCTAAAAACGGGATACAGAACGGAGTCAGGTAAGCCAATAGTACATACATATGTGTCATAGGGAGCAGGGGATGTCCAAAATTATGCACACAATATCGGGACAAACTTTCCGCTAGCTTACACATACCTTTTGGTCCCTTTTTGTCCAAGATATTGATGCCCAGGTTCTCGAATTCTGAGCAATGTTGGGCGCTCTTTGCCTTGTGATGTCGAGGTTCCTTGGCACCTAAACGAAACAGCGTTCGTCGTATAAATCGTACATATGCCTATAGCATTCTAGAAATCCAATAATACTAAAATCATATATTCAGACACTCTAGGAAGTGTTGCACAGTTCGTCATTCGGTCGAACAACGGGAACATGTGGCTATTCGTCTTGCGGCAGTAATAGCTGGGTTCTAGAAATATATGCCCAATAGACCCGATGGCTAGCCGAATTTCCATGTCCGCATTCACTGTAAGGTGACCTGTTAGAGGAAGAGTAAGCTCATTCGCCACTATGCCCGAAGAGTCCTACTATTGGAATATCTGACTCCGTTCCATACAAATATCCGACTGTCATTATATATTCAATTTCGTAATTAAGGTTTTGAACAATTCAGTACAGGTTCAGAAGCTTGTGAAGAATTGAATACTTTGGCAAACATGGGTAATTGGAAAGAAACCTAACAATAAGACACCATTATAAATCGACAGTCGGATATTTGTACAGAACGGAGTCAGGTAAGCCAATAGTAAGTTAATTTGTAGATACTGCAGATCAACTGGTATGTAGGGCATTGGAACAAAAGCTTTCTAGCGTGTACGTACTGTCTATCGTAACGTTCGTTACCGCTGATCTGTACCTCATTTGCATACGAACACAAAGAAATTTGAAGTACTAATAGAGAATTATGCTAATTCACAACATACAAACGCAGTGGAGCTTCCGCCGGCCTCAAATTTGCATATCCCTTAATCATAAAGCGTGAACCCCTTGTATGCAAATTATGTACACTGGACCGGCGAAAGAAACATGCTGTGAATTTCACAATCGGTGGTCTCTGAACAACTTCGAAGCGCTGTGTTGACCAATCCAATTTACAAACTAAGTAATCTATAAAATGCGGTTGTTGTGCAGTATCATCGTAGTATAGGGCCCACGAATTTGTCCGATAAGTTAGTAGACACAAAATCGCTGTGATTACACAGTTATTCGTTGTTAAACGTACACAGTGGTACTCAAATATTCTTGTTAACATGGCCGAAAACATGCATTTGAATGTTGTAATCGGAACAGTTTATTTTGCATTTTCGTGAGTGTAGTGAGCAAAGTGTTCTTGCCCTTTGTCGGCTTGTTTTCGCCAAATCGGGCGAGAATTGTTTATCTCTTCTACAGGAGATCTGGATCCACTTCCTCATTTTGCTTGTTCTGGACACAAATCCCCACCACGCGTCTCTCATCAGTGAATACAATTCTTGTGTGGAAAGCACTGTTCATTTTTCTTGCCAAAACATGTCACACTAACAATAAGACTGGAACTTTCGCTGAACTAAAAAGTTGTATACTTCTTTATACTCACAAGGGAAGCCTTTGTCATCGTATGCAAATGACAAACGGTAGACAATAAGTTCTGGAACTGTAGAAGTATCAATCGTTGTTTTTATACTCTACATATCATGTTGATACAGTTCAACTTCCATTGGCTTAAAATTTGCATATCTCTTTGTTATACCGAAAAAACCTTTGTTATGGTATGCAAATTCGACACTATAAACGAGCAGAAGCTGCTTCCAGGCACCAAACAACGTTCAATATTCTCTCGTTAATTGCAGTATGTGCTGTCATAATGTCTGCATTCATTATTTTTGTCGGCGCTAGTTCATAGAGGTTTACTTCGGGCACCCAGACATCAGCATCCGTACTATAATAGTAAATTCCGCACTTTTCAGTGACCTTTCCAGTGACCTTTTGCATTGTCAGTCATTGTCTTTGCATGCCCATTTGTCCTCAGGGGAGAAGCCTTTGTAAGCGCTTGCAAGTGAGGTACGGTAGACCATTGTCTTACTCATTGTCAGTGTAAAAGGTCGAAGAGGGCATCTTTCTGTAGTTTCACTATAGGCACGCATATTATTGGCTTATCTGGCTCCGTTCTGTACAACCGACTGTCGCTATATATATGCAACTTTGCAAGCGTATTCATGTTCTTAGCAGTTTGACGTAGTTCACAAGCTTGTGAAACGGTATAGGTTCGCGAACATTTGGGATAGTTTGGCAATTTTTTTGCAATTGGAAAGAAACCTAACAATAAGATTTCATCATACCGCGAAAGTTGGGCATTTGTACAGAACGGAGTCAGGTATGCGAATAGTAATACCTCTCATTCACAATATGTCGATACGGTGAAGCTTCCACTGGTCTCAAATTTAAATATATCTTTTGTTATACGCAAATTAGGTACTGTAGACAACATACCGTGGCTTTGCGGTTGTTCACTCGTTTGACTTTTATCAAGTGATGTAGCACAGTGTCCCATAAATGATGTGTTTCATGATCAAGGTAAGACCACAAAACTTAGGTCTCTTGTGATTAGTTGTAAGCTTCGTGAGTTACATACAGACAGCGCAGGGTTTAAAGTTTTTTGTTAGTCCACGGTCTATTCCTTATTGTTAGATGTAAGAAACTCTTTCTTGCTATGCTAACTTGCTATGTACGGCAATGTGCATTTCTTATGAGTTTTTCTTCATTATGATCGCAGAATACGGCGAGGCTGTGGAACTTCCACCGGCCTCAAATTTGCATATTCTTTTTGTTACAAAGACTGTGTGCAAATTAGGCACTGTAGACCTGTGAATCTACTTCGCCCGCAACACATCAGAAGACGTCGATACTGAGATAAATATTTAGATATATATTTTTTAAATAGATAAACCTGTGGATACAAGATGCTGTTAAAGGAGGCCAGAAACCGTTGTTTTGTACTAGCAGAATTGTGTGTATAAGAAACCCGCAACTTCAGTGAGGGGGGGCAACTATATAAGGATATAGTGGTTTTTGCCTCCGAGGATTCACGGTTTACTGCCCCCTTTAACCATGGCTGAGAACGAGCACCTTTCGCTTTACAAGTTCTCTGATGCAGCACTACAGAACGTGTTTCTGTTCGTTTCTTACAACGCTTACAATTGTAATATTTATAATTAAATATGTATTTATCATTATTTGCAGATATCGCACGATCGCGATGAGCTATTCCATGTACAAGCTCGTGCTGACCATCTCGATCGTGTTGATCGTCTCCGGTCTGCTGCTCACCGCCTTCAGTTTATTCAGTCCACTTTGGCAGGTATGGGCACTTTTTTTCGTAGGCCCATATGGGCGTATGCCCAGTGGGCTTATCAGCTTTATCATTACTTGGTACAAACTGCCAATCATTGAACAGGATTTCTCAAAACATAACATTTTACTTGTTTTACTTTGTTTTCCACAATCGGAGAACTATTCAAACGCTCTTTTTTCTGTATTCCTTTGTAACGTTTGCCTAGGCCATACCTTATGGCTGTCAGAACTGTAATGTGTGTTCCACAACTAATAAATCATCGATGTAGTGCTGATTGTAAGACAACTCTTGGAAGAAGCTTATAGGGGATCGGAAACCCTCAGTTTATCGAAGAATTTGCTTATGTGTATTCCCTGAACACAAAAGTGACGGGTTCATAAAACATTCGTTATAAACACATTTTTACGAATAAAATAACGGCATCCGGCCTCCTTTAATATGGTGATAATAGTGATAACAAGAAAGTTTCAATTCTTATGTTTTTTTTATAACAGTTGTAACAAGAAAAACTATTTCAGGTCGCAGAGATCACCGAGACCAGTCAGAGGCACGAACACGGTCTGTGGTGGGACTGCATCATACCCACGGGTGAGCTGATTCCACTCGATAATAAGCCACTGCCGAAGCAGGAGTGCAACACAAAGGTACGCAGCGTTTAGACCTCTATATTTTTGGGGTGGGCCCCATTTGCGCCATTTAGGTGCACCCCATTGGTGCCAACTGCTGTTATCACCACTGAAAACAAAAATTTTCGATTTTACCAGAAGCCATATACATATGGTCACCAGAGTGCACCAAAAATATTTGCCTTGTAGAAACCAAAATGGAGTTTTTAGAGTGGATGGCGCAAATGTAAAATAGGGTCCACTCATATTTTTTCATTACTTTATACGTTTGTATCTTTGCCTATCTATGCATATCTGTGTATCTTTTTTTCCTTATTCAAATTTCATGGCATTTGGTAGCAGCGCAAATGCCTTGAAATAGGGACGGGGAAATTGGTTAGGAAAAACTATGTATGAAAGAACATAAGGTTGTGATACAAAGTCGGTGTAATTACAGGATAACCAAACAAAGTCATGCTTGTTTTTTTTCATTTTTCATTTACACAATTTTACGGTATTCTTTTTCTTGTTTTCAGTTCGAGAATGAATCCGTCAACAAAATGCGGAAGGCCTTGGAGAGTACGAACGCAGAGTCGAAGGAGGTCCTCCTGCATAGGTTTTTGCGTAAGTCATCTTGTTTTCGTTTCTTTTTGCAGTAGCTACTCTAGACCGACACGCCAAGCGCAGCAACAAGTATAATAACTAACAATGATCACTTTGTAGTTATACAGTTGCTGCTCACAGAAGAGGGGTTCTTTGCACTAACCATAAGACTAATCTCATTCACTAACAATAAGCTAGTGCCTACAATTATAGTAACTTGTGGTACCACATTACCACAAGTTAAATTCTGAAAACATTCATTTTCATGGCAAATTTTTCAGCTCAGCACAAGGCGGTGCTCTTCTTCGGCGTCTTCACCTTCCTCTTTGGCTTCATCGGAATCGTGATCGGAGTGTGTTCACCGTGCTTCCCACCGAACTCGTTGTTATACGTTGTCGCTATTTTCATGACAAGTTGGTTTTTTTTATTATATAACACAAACATTGTTGTTTCTATTTACCATTAGCATACTTGGCTTCGTTCTGAACAAATATCCGACTTGCTGTTGTATAATGATATCTTATTGTTATGTTTCTTAGAAAATACAAAATTTTGTTAAATATTCCAATTTTTCGGAATCCTGTGCCGTTTCCCACCTGTTACCAAGTCTAAATATTGTTTGACTGTTTTACTAAGCAATTTGAATAAGCTAACCAGATTGACTTTTTGCAACAGTCAAATATTTGTACAATAACTGAGTCACGTATTACAATAGTAAGTTCTTATTGTTAGTTATGAACAATCGAAACAAATAAATAAACCAACCCTTAATGACCGTATATTTGGCCAGCTTTAGTTGGACTTTTGACGGTTTTTCTCGGCTAACTGTTCGGCTTTCACCAAGACAAAAAGCTGCCTGCAGTACTACCTTTTTGTTGCAATACTGTTAAAACTGTCCCTCTTGAACACGGTAGGACTGTTTAGCCCTGAGTTTACACAATACCCCTAAATACCCTAATTCAATTCTCTCACACATGCATATTTTATTAGCACGGGACGTTTGAGAACCTAAAAAGCTTCGCGAGAACTCGTGCCTTCTTCGGTAATGTATGCATCGGCCAAAGTTTGAGGAACAAAACACACCGTCGAGTGAATTTTGGCAAACATTGAAGCTTATCCTAAATGCATAAACCCTCTTTTGACTTCAGGAAGAGTTAAGGGCACTTTCTTACACCTACGTTTTTGCGGTATATTGCCGTACATAGTGGTTGGGTTATTCTGTATTCTGATTGCCGATTAGGTGTTTTATAACGGTTAGAAGGGTCGAAACATGGCAAAATAATCCAGAAACACCACATTATTGGTCCCGGTTCTTTCTTTAATGCAAAACATTCTTTTGCCTTCAGTCTTTCGGTGGAAGTGATCTATGATCTATGATCTTTCAGCTTCCTGCTCATTGTTAGCCGATGTCATCTATGTGTTCGCCGCGATGAGGAACGATTCGAATAAAGCGCCCGGGAAAACGGATAACTATCCGGTGAGCTTTATTCATGCGGTTATTCATTCATCGAATATTGCATTCATTCATACAGTATCTTACTTCCGCCGGTCTACAGTACCGTATTAGCATAAAATAACAAAGTTTTGGTTTTCCATAACATGAGCATATGCAAATTTGAGACCGGTGGAAGTTTCAATGTACCAACATGATACAAACTATTGGCTTACCTAAATATCCGACTGTTACTGTATAATCAAATCTTATTGTTAGGATTCTTTTCAATTACATAAATTCGCGAAAGTATTGAAATTTTTCGCAATCTTATGCCGTCTCCCAAGCTTTGAAACTGTACTGAACTGAAAACAGTTTGGATACGCTTACAAAACTGATTACATAGCGCCAGTCGGATATCTGTGCAGAACGGAGTCAAGTATTCCAATAGTATGTTCATTCATTCAATCGCATTGTACTTACTGCGGAATACCGGTGCTAAATACATAGCATGTTACATACTCCTGCCGCCCCACAGTACCGAATTTGCATACGATAACAAAGGCTTCTGTTCTCAATATAATACAAAACAGAAGAATAAGCAAATTTGAGGCCATCATAATAAGCTTTTCGATGTTTTTACCACAATGCCGGCTTCATGCTGTTGGTCAACATGGCTTGTTGCATAGTTCTTGCTGTTTCCTCATGATGTTGTTCTGATTACAGAACGTGCTCGGTCTGGCGTGTTACCTGCACATGTTCTCTACGTGTCTGTTCGGACTCTCGCTTCTCTGCTCCATCGTCGCTGCGTATCTGCTGATCTCCTGTGGAGAGGCGCGCGGCGAAGGATGTTGTACGAAGAAGAGCGACTACCTGAATAATCAAAATGTAAGAATCGTCTTCTTTTTAAGTTGTTCTTAGATCGCCGGTTCAAAATTTACATTTCCGTTTGCTTAGGCTTCAAATTCACCTGTGTTGATGTATGGTATAATAAACCGGCACTCTTAAAACACCTTACTTACAATTAGAACGGTTGTTATACAGAATGATCGGCAATTGTGCGTTCATTTGTTTGCGCGCCTTGGCTACTGACGTACTGTTGGCGCACAGTCATTTTGTCTAACAATTAGAGGGCTTGTTGAATGGTTTTGTATTATTCTTGTTTGAAAGTTGAGGCTTATTTGAGGCTTTTACTATTATGATCTGTAGATTCCAACTAACAAAGATGAGCTGAAAAATTGTAAATAAATTTCAAATGAAGCATAGAAGTGCCGTGTTAGCGAAAGAAGAAGAAAACGTTTGCAGCATGATTGTATTTGAGCCTCAGCACAATACGATACTGCCGATGTCTATCAAAAATCTGCTCTCTGTATAAGAGCTTCCCGATCATACAGTAAGAGGTACAGTATGCATGCGACGAAGACAGATTCCCCCCATCCGCGTGTGCTGTAGTAGATTCTTAGGATCTTATGGTTTTGGCAAACATATTATTGGAATACCGAACTTCGTTTTGTAGCCATATCCGACGATTGTAACATGTTCAAACGTCCTAAAGTGTTCATTTTCCTTACAGTATTGTTTTTATTTAAGAAAAAATAATATGATAGGAAAGTTGTGTAATGAAATTAAAGTTCTGTCAAAGCCTCGAAGGGCAGTGTATTGTATAAGAACGTAGAACCATAACAATAAGATTTGACTATACAGCGACAGTCGGATCTATGTACAGAACGGAGTCAGATATTCCAATAACACACATCTTTATTATACACAATGTAATGTTTGTAAACTTTAGAACTGGCGCTCGACCGGTGTGATCGTTCGAACGTGCGATCGCAAGCAGTGCAAACCGTTCATCGTCGTCAACGAGGAATCCGAATAACACCGGCAGTGACGTCATTATCGTTTCCCCGGAACGTGGCTTCCGCCAGTCTAGTCCCAAAAAAATAAGCCTCGAAATTTGAGTGTTTCAAACACTCTTTAGTGCTAGATTGTGAATAACCCTCATTTTCTGAATGGGATTGCGGAATATGCATTTGTGCAGTGTTTTGGAATGTTGTCTCGGTAGTGCTAGAGTGCTCATAACATTCATTTTCTGAATGGAACAGCTAAAAGCTTAGCATTAAAGAAAACGAGTGTTTTAAACACTCAAGCACTATTGAGGGTTATTGGAGGCTTATTTTTCTCTGAGAACACATCTCGTTTGCATACTATAATAATACAAAGGCACTACTTGTCATAACCAAGGAATATGCAAATTTGAGACTGGTGGAAGTTCCACTTCCTTTAAATATAGTGTATTTTTATGTACATTCAAATTTTGGAGATATTCAATCACTTACATCCATTGCAAACATTCCTCATTGCTCTTGTTATACTTTCCGACATCTTTTCTTTTTCGTTTACCTTACGGGATTGGTCTGTTATCGTGTCGGTGATACGTTTTCAAGTGGCTTCTATCGTTCCCCCTTTAACACTCAAAGAAAAAAGTAGGCCTTATTCGTGGTGGAGTGTTTAAAACACTCAAAATTTGAAGCTTATTTTTTTCTATGAGCACCAACAATAATAATTCCTCGGTATCTCGAACGGGTTTACTATTCATTCGGTATCTGATCTTAGAGAGCAAACCAGTGCATTCGTAGAGGCCCGGTTATATCTTTGTGTGGTTACTGATTGTTGTATACTTTGTATATTTTTTGCTAGATAATGCAGTTGTTGAAGAACAATAGTCATTATTGTTCATTGTGAACCATTATTCACAGCATGTTGCTTCCGCCGGTTTACAGTACCTCACTTACATAATAAGGATGCCGTCACAGAAACTAATTGAAGAAGTATACAAATTTTTGGACCGGGGGAGGTTGAACTGTCACAACATGATGTGTATTAGTGTTTGCCCAGAATGACTTTCTGACGACACGTACACACAGAAAAAATGACTTAATTCGCAAAATAAAATGACTTTCAAATGACTTTTATTTTGTGAATTAAGTCATATAAACGACTGACAGCTAAGACATATAATGACTTGGAGCGTTTCGCAGTCATTTTATTTCATCATTTTTTTTCTGTGTAGGTGCTGTTTCGGAAGAAAGAACATTTTGGCAGATACAATAATGAGTTTGTCGTGTACTGTGATCATTATTATACTTCTTATTGTTAGGTTTTTTTGTAGTTATTTAATTCTATTATTAGTGCTTACACAAAAGAACTAACAATAAGAAAAAGTACACCATCTCTTTTTCGCTGTAGAATACATAGATTGTATTTGTAAGTATAAGACAAAACCATAGTATTTATGATAGCAAGAGACGAAAAAGAGCATTTTACTGTTGAGAACAGTATTGTTAAGCATATCTTAGATATTTCTTATACAGTAGTTATATTAACTAGACAATTGAACACTCAAGGAATGTGTAAAGAATTGCAATTACGCTCACTATGTGAAAAATAACATGTATTTAACAATTTGCCCATCACAAGCTCAAAAATGCTTATATGTAAAATATGGTTGTTCATGCATAAATATTGCTTCGTACAAAAAAAAAATTGCTCCCGGTGAGGCTCGAACTCACGACCTTCAGATTATGAGACTGACGCGCTGCCTACTGCGCTACGGAAGCGTTGAGTTCTGGAGTGGTAAACATACATAGTCAACTGAGTACGAAAACAAGTTTGTGTCACAGAAATGTGTCACAGGAATGTGTACACAGTACCACTGTTACTTCCTTCCGGTCTACATCACATTATTTTTCTATGACTACGAAGGCTTCCCCAACAAGAAGATATGAATATGCAAACTTCAAGCCGGCAGAAGTTCCATTGTGTTAAAGGAGGCCGGAAACCGTGCATCCTAGGAGGCAAAACGAACCACTTCCTTATATAGTTGCCCCCTTCACAGAAGTTGCGGGTCTCTTACACACGCAATTCTGCTAAAACAAACAACGGTTTCACAGGTCCTTTAACCTGAAGCGTAGTTAATTAGACGCCGGAAATGCATTGTACTAGAAACATAAGCTACCAACTGGACACGTTGGTGGCTACATTGGTGCTTGTAAGGAAAAAGTTGACAAACGCTAAAACCTAGTTTACAAGCTTCAAGGATTACCGTAACATGCATGCGATACACTGTAACATATGTAACAAAAATAGCTATGTGTTCATCGCTCACTATTAGTGCTCAAAACTAAACTGGGACGGCCTACATGGCTCGCTCGCAATGTCTGGGTATCGCGATCACAGAGTAACTTGTATCAAGCCGATCAACCCAGACAAGGGAGCATAGGAAGTAGAATTCGTTGGCAACCACATGAAATGCACGCTGTGACCAATCACAGTTATTTCAGTATCCTGTGAAATGCTTGGATGGAAATTTGAACCTCCTGGAGTGTTCCCAGTTCAAAATTTTCGACATCCTGTACGTTAGTGATAAGTCAGGAATATGCATGCTAGCAACGCTTCCAAGACGTGCAGGCAACTGTTCGCGCTCCACTATGCAATTCCACTCACGAGGTTCATCTTAGAAAGCTCTGCATTTCGTTATCGCACACGAACCCGTGAGAACCATTCCATGCTTCCCATGCATGCTGCTCGCATCATGTTCTGCTGACCCACAGCTTCACCCCATCACACTATCGGCCCACGATAAGCCAGTGTGTATGGCGACTTTTGCGCTGAAACCACCGTTCTAGTCATTATTTTCCAGCTATTTGGCACAACTGTTTCAAAGCGCACAGCAGTCACATTTATGTTTCTCGTGCCCTTCATGACATGAACCCATTGCTTCATACCCCATTGCACAATCTTGTCTTACAGTGGACTTTTAAATGCATCATTGGCTTACCTGACTCCGTTCTGTACAAACATCCGACTGTCACTGCATGATCAAATCTTATTGTTAGGATTCTTCAAAATTACACAAAGTATTGAAATTTTTCGCAATCCTATGCCGTTTCCCAAGCTTTGAAACTGTAATAAACTGTAGCGACAGTCGGACAATTTTTACAGAACGGAGTCGAGTATGCCAATAGCACATTCACCATCACATACAGAGAAAAATGACTAAATAAAATGACTGCGAAACGCTGTAAGCCATTGTATGGCTTACATTTAAGCCATTGCTTACATTTAAGCCATTATATGACTTATTTCGCTGCAAAATAAGTCATATAATGGCCTAAATGTAAGCCATAGCTTATAGCGTTTCGCAGTCATTCTATTTAGTCATTTTTCTCTCTGTGCAGCCAAGACTTTGTATGATCGTATGTAAATGAGGTACGTTGACCGGTGGAAGCTAAACACAGCGTTTCGGAGTTATTCATTACGGCCGGCACAGAATTTGCATATGTCTTTGTTCACTCTTCAAATTACTTTGCGTTTGTATGCAAATGAGGCACAGTAGACCGACTATCATCAAATTCTGTGCTAAATTGTGTGGCAATGCTCAGAGAGAGAAAGCCTTAAATCTTGAGTGTTTTTAACACTCTTTAGTGCCTTAGTGCACTCGTATTTCAATAGGATTACGAAATACTTAACATGAAGAAAATGAGTGTCTTAAGCACTCAAGCACTATCCAGACTTATTTGGGGCTTTTTTTTCTCTGAGAGGTTGAACATATTTGTGCCAGAACCTCGTGTTCTGTCCAAAGTCTTCGTTCATTTCCTCTGACTCTCTCACAGCTGTCGAATGACGACTTGCACCCCACGTGTGTTCCCCCCCCCCTCTCTCCGAATCCTTCCCTCTGGCCAGTCTCTCCTCATTTTGCTTCTTCTTTTTCGCCTTCTCTAACATTGGCCATCTGTTCTCTGTCTCACGAACGCTATAACATTGATGGAGCATA
>JACMIJ010001199.1:0-13344 GCA_014805365.1 Koerneria luziae
TATTTTTTATGATCATTAAAAATATGTATTATAATATTCATATGTTTTTATTTAATACTCTACTTTGACAGTAGTTTATTTTCTGCATGTCATAATAGTCAACCATAACCTTTCACTTTGAGCTTCTCAACGGGCGGTACTAATCGTGATGCAAAGGATATTATGGTGTTGTACAGTATGATTGGCGATGTTTCCCAACTAATAAACAAGTATACGACGAGGTGAACAAGAGCCAAGAATGATGTGAAAGCCAGTGAAAAGCAGTAAAATATCACTGAAAAAAACATTATTATTACACACTAACTTAAACAGCATCATTACGTGTTACATACTTACTATTACATACATTAAATATCGAGATTAGCATTTCACGTTATTACTATTTTTTATTTTCTATTTCATCTAACCGCTGCGTAACAAGCAATAATATGTACTGACAGGCGAACGCTAATTCGATGGGCATTAATTTGACAAGGATAACAAAATGATACGAATGATCATGGTATTATTGACTTACCCGACTCCGTTCTATACAAATGTCCGTCTGTCGCTTAATATTCAAATTTGCCCACCATATTAAATTTTTCATCGTTCATTGCAGGTCTATGCACTTCTGAGACTGCATAGCTATGAAGAATGTGCATATGTCAGCAAAATTTGAATATAAAGCGACAGACGGACATTTGTATGGAACGGAGTCAGGTGTGCCAATAGTATGATTTGTTAGGCAGCTATACATACCTATCCTCGGCGTTGATTTCACACCAATTGGTACTCTCGAAATAAAGTCATGAATGAAGATCAAATGCGCCGTCACCGTAGCAACATTGAGAAAAATCTGACAATGAAAGACAAAGCCGATCAATATTGGCAGAGCGAAAGTCGCTTCAACCGATATCACACTTACAGCATGAAGGACGGAAGGCAAAAGACAGGAGAGTATTGGGAGCAGTGTTAAGATGAAGAGCGGAAGCATGAAGATGTAACCTGTGCGTGGCAGAAGAGCTCATGAGCTATGGAAGTAAATGAGCTCATGGTCATGAGTTTAGGAAGTGAGGGAGCTCACGGCAAAGCTCATGAGCTTTGGAAGTGAGTGAGTGAACTCTCTCACCTCCAATAATTCTTCGTTCACTTAAAAGGGGCCGGAAACCGTCAGTTTACAGAGGAATCTGCTTACAATTACTCAAAAGTGATGGGTCAATAAAACATGCGTTATGAACACATTTCTTGCGAATGAAATGGCGGTTTCCGGCCTCCCTTAATACAATCACAAGAATGGAAACATAAGAGAATACTCAATCGTTTCAAAATAAAGTAGAAATTAGTGTGTGCACGCTTTATTTTTGATTTATTATTTATTATTGACTGATTATTTACTTGATTCTTTAATTCTATCTTCTTTGACATACTTACCGTGCGTTGCAGCAATACGTTTTATGAATACTTCATATGTAAACGTGGACCTGGAAAAGAGGGCATTATCTGTTTTATCCTTATTCCCTTATAATGTAGTTCTGCAGCGTCATTTTCCAGTTTAAAAATATTTCAAAATATTTGCACTAGGCAAAAAAAAACATCGCATTTAAATACTAATTTGTACCGTTACACGTCATTTGTACTACCCGGTACTATTGGCATAACTGACTTCGTTCTGTACAAATATCCCACTGTCGCTATTTTTTATTAGCGAATTCATATTTATGACAGTTTTTTGCTTGCCCAGAAACGTATGAAACGGAATAAAACTGTGAAAAATCCTATGCCTTAGCAACTGTGTGTATTTGGAAAAAAACCTAACAATAAGATTTGATTAATCAACGACATTTGACGGAGTCAATTATGTCAATAGCAACCGCTCACAGAAAAATAACCCTCAAATAAGCCTACAAACCGCTTAAGGGTTTATAACCCTCATTTTTTTCAATAGGATTACGAAATACTTAACACTGAAAAAATGAGGGTTATAAACCCTTAAGCGCTTTGTAGGCTTATTTGAGGGTTATTTTTCTCTGAGCGGCAGTGCACATGTCGGTGACCATCCCTCTCTCAATCAACTACACTACTGTGGTTCGGTGCTCTTAGCAGACCTTGTTGGAGTTCTTCTGAGAACTCGCATATACCCGATCGTACTCTCGGCTGACATCGCCAAGGCTTCCTTGATTGTGGCCTTGAACGACTCTTAAAAGGACTTCAGACCTTGTCAGTTAACGCACATTATCACAGCGTTTTCAAGCTGTTCAATGTTCGCTGATTGAGAACTTACATATCTCTTTCTTCTCTTCGCAAATTTCCTTGTCTCTATATGTAAATGAGGTACATTAAACCGGCGGCTAAGAAACGCTGTGATTGTCGTTGAACGACCCGTAATCCAATGACCCACTTTGCCGTAGTCAACAATCGCGTCGGGAACAGTGATATATTTTCGCATATTAAATAACAACTTTATCTCTGGCGCACAATGAACACACAATAAAGAAAGAAAACACAAGGAGATATTTTTGTTCCGAGGTTGGATGGAATTAAGAAGCACTGTTGCAGTCCAGCCAAACAACAGATGTAATTACATAGATTAGCGTTAGACTAGCGCGCGTTTCACTTGTTTTTTTTGTGTTTACTAAATATCCCTCTTGGCGAGTACATTGTGTCCCGCTCTTTTACTGGGTACTCGGTAAGGGTGGTTCTGGATAAGCGCTCTTGCTCAAGGATATGCCGCATTCGTGTTCGAACACCGCATACTGCTTGGCCACCGGACGCTTGAATGCACCGAATCGCTGAACGTCGCTGGCGTCCTTACTCAGAACCTCTGAAGTAGGATTCGCGTACCTGAAGGTGCACATCGGGCTTATTATTATCATTTTGTGTTGGCATAGCCACTATAGTATTTTAATATAATCATAGCATTTTAGTCACTCAAAGGTTGAAGCTTATTTTCTCCGAGTACGTATGCTCAAAAGCGTCATTTCATTTTATACTAATGTCTTTGTTCTAGCTATTGTTAAATGCACTGTACAATGAGATTTCTATTGCCGCTTAGCAAAGGAAGCGGTATCCGTGGTATGTGAACTTCATTAGTATTGGTATACCTGACTCCGTTCTGCACAAATATCCGATTGTCACTGTACAATAATACCTTATTGTTTGGTTACTTTCCAGTTTCCAAATTTGCCAAAGTATTCACAATTTTTTTGCAAACCTATAGCATTTCATGAACATGTGCACCTGCTATGAACTCAAAGAAAAACTAGAGTACACTTACAAACATGTAATATATAGCGGTGGTAGAATATTTGAACAGAACGAAGCCAAAATGGTGATCTCTCTCACCAGAGATATATTTCATTATTGTTCCTCGGAATCACATCGTCGGTGACCTTTGTCCAATCCTCCTGACTCGTAAAAATCCCGACTTGAATATCGTGTTGCTGCAAGAGAAATATGTATTGTTTGTCACAATCGGATAAAGAAACAGCATAATTGCTTTCTGACTCACAAAAATGCAAATGCAATGGAAAATCAACATGCTATTGACATAACTGACTCCATTCGTTCCTTTCTGCCAAAGGACATATTGCTTTTTGTTCGATCTGGAGTTACCTTCACTCAGTT
Source organism: Koerneria luziae (assembly GCA_014805365.1). NCBI lineage: Eukaryota > Metazoa > Nematoda > Chromadorea > Rhabditida > Neodiplogasteridae > Koerneria > Koerneria luziae. The sequence continues at coordinate 3,607 of JACMIJ010001199.1, forward strand.
CGCCCGCACAACGTCATTAGTTTGAAGACTTCGATTATGTGGTAAGTGTACATATTAATTGCTTTGTTACGTAACGAACCGGCACGTGACTAACGATTCATTAGGCTATACGACGATGAGACTACATAGTAGGGAGGGGGTGGGGGAGGCAGCGGGGCTCGACCGCTTGAGACGAGCGAATAACAGGCAAAGGCAAAGTCTCCCGTATTCAAGGCATTTCGCCTGCGGGGAGTGCTGAGAAGGCCAGGATGTTGTGTGCTTAAAGGTGCCCAGTCATTCACACACACTCATAAAACAAAGGAATAAAAAAAAATTAAAATTTACGATCTCACAAGCAGCATGATGTCAATGAACTTACAAACAGACGAGTGATCGCATGGTTGATAAAGTCGACATTTTCGCTCGTGGTATTCGACCATGCTCCCGGTGTCCATTTCACCTTAAAGAAGGAGTGAACTCACTTTTTCTTACTATGTATTAGTACTATGTTTGTTGTGAAACAAGAATACAGAGGGCATAGCGACATGCTATTTTTTTTGACGATTTTCTGTCTTTCAAGCCTCACAAAACACTCATTTGACATTTATGACACTAAACAAGCTACAGAAGTGTCAACCACACCTAGGACAAGCAGCGGTTAACGGGGACATCCCTTTAAAAAAAAACCCTTTAAAAAGTGAGTTTAGTCCTTCTTTAAAGTGAGTGCTATGTTTTGAGCCCACCCATACTAAGGTTCTCCCGACTGAAGGCTTACTTTGATATTTATATATACAATACAAGAATAACACGGTTTTTTTGGGGGGGGGCGGAAACTGTGAACTGTTGGAGGCGCATAATGTGCATTACTTATGAACTATTTCAATTAGCTCAGTTGTTTGAGTCGACTCAAACAGTGGCTTATTGATTCCTTCCACACAACAAACATAGCTCTTTTCCGTTTGTTATCTATTTCTGATCTATGGAAGAGGGTTAATTGTGGTCCTTGCGGTGTTTCTATGTATGCGGTGTGGTGATGATTGTTTGCCTGTACACTTTTAATTTTTTATTGATGTTCATACCTTAATATAAAGTCGTTTGGCTGTGATCGACTCTTTCTTCAAATATTCGACGATATCGTCCACTTGTTGATCTGCTGACTTAGTCGTTGAGAGTCCGTCGGGTGAGATGTACACTTCGATGCCCAGATTAGCTTAATTAATGTTTTACACTTACATTTATAATTTAGCTAATCGCCAGTTTTTCACCTCTCCGTTCTGAACAATTATCCGACTGTCATTATATATTCAGTTTTGCTAGTGCATTCAAGCTTTTCACAATTCAGCACATGTTCACAAGCTTGTGAAAGGACATGGGTTTGTGGAAAATTTGAATATTTTAGCAATTATGGGTAATTGGAAAGAAACCTAACAATAAGATACCATTACAAATCGACAGTCGGATATTTGTACAGAATGGAGTCAGGTAAGCTAATAGTAAGTGCGATGACAAATATTATATGTTCCAAAATCTACTTTCGGATTCACAAGATTTAATACATCAGCCAGGTTAACGAATGTTCCCACCAATCTAATATACAGTAGTCCTATGGTCTCCTAGAGGAGTGCCAGTAATACCTTGGGAAATTTAGGGCCGCTGGATTCCATCCGAACCCAGCCCAATTCACACTGTATTAGATGAGAAGAGATGATTTTTTTAATGTCACCGAAGCATTACCACGTATGTTCAAAGCGGCATTTCATTTTATACTAATTTCTTTGTTCTAGCTATTGTTAACCGTCCGCCGAAGAACCCTTCTGAGCCAGTCGGACCCCTCAGTTTTTTTGGACCCCTTAATTTTTTTTGGACTCCTCAACTAGAACAGCGGTTAAAAAATAATTCCTACCGTCTTCTGCAAGCCTTATTGCTTCTGCAGAACGCGTATTGATGTATCCGTCAAATGCACGGTTGCATACCTGTATTTTAAAAAAAATCTAAAATTGATCTCTATTGAATAATCTTCAGATTCCAGTGAATAGCACTTTTCCGAATTTTCCGAAGTTTTCTGACTTTTAAATTCGGAAAATTTTCCGTTTTCCGAATTTTCCAAAAAAATTATTTTCCGCACAGCCGTGCTTAACACTGGAAAAAATGAGTGTTTTGAACACTCAAGCATTACCCAGGCGTATTTGAGGCTTATTTTTCACTGAAGACCAAACAACCTCAAGAAAGACAGTCGAATATCCTTTCTCTTTTAAGCAAGTGTATAACGATGCGGTGTCTTTGACCGATGGCGTGAAATCCACAGCAGTCTAAAAAATATCACCATTTGGGTTGTGCTGAATCAAAAGCATAATACTTAAGGAGATGTGATAAGTGCTTTGTTACACCCAAATGTTTCTCTAATCATCTACTTTCTTCCTCTGGCACTCTAGTTGCCAGCCGCCGTAGTAATAGCACTATTTCTCATGTGAATGAAATATAATGCCTCTTCCAGCTTACCCCAAAGGTCATCCTCTTCTTGAACCTCTCCTCAATAAACTTCAGATCACATCTATATCTTATTGTTAGTTCACAAAAATGTTTAACTTTCGAAGAATTGAATCAACACCCTCTGCCTTAGAGTACCGATACTTGCCTTCTTTCACTTCAAAAATGGTACTATTACTACGGCGGCAGAGGGAGAGAGGAGAGACATTCTTGTGTGTCACGGAGTGAAGGGAGTGACCCTTCCTCCGAGACAAAAGATGATCCGCCACCTCTAATACACACACCGGGCGCCGTAGCAATATCACGCATTTCTGTGGTAAAGGTAGAAACTCTACCCGGTCTCTATCTCGCCTCCCGTGGTAGATCAGAAAATGCAGCTAAAATTTCTACCCGTTCGGTAAAATGAAATTAGGTTAGTTTAAGTTGTCGATACCTGATCCTTCCCGAGACCAGGGTTCAGAAAAGTTGTTCATACCAGATACTTCTCGTGGGCAGGGTTTCTAGACACATGATGTGCAACAGGCAAATGCTTAGGCGTCGTCGATTCCAGAAGTGTTTCGGCATTAAGCTTCCTGAGTGCGTCATTGGCCAGATGTCCGTTGAATGCCCTCATGCTCTCCTAAAGAAGTCACTTAGTCAATGGAACGAACCGCATATCTAATTTCACATACAAAGAGTTAGCTTTCACATTTTTTTATCAATTGCTCAATCTTCTTTAGCACTAAGGAAAAATTGCTTGAAAAAGCTGTTATAGGTTACTTTTAGGAGGCCAAATCTACTATTACTCTTTGTATTGACCTACTTTTATTGCATTATGAAGATCAGGGCTGGGACAAAAAAATTATTCTGCCTCAAAACATTTTTCGACTCAAAAAACAAACAAAAAAGTGCTCAAAAATTCAAAAAAAATCGAAAAAGTTCGAAAAAGTTAGGAACACATATCTTGCGAATATCACCAAGGTTGTTGCCTTGTTTAAGGGATATGATGCCTAGGTTCATATAGGGCTCACGAATTTGTCCGATAAGTCAGCAGGCACAAAATTGCTGTGATTACACAGTTATTCGTTGTTAAAAGTACACAGTGGTACTCAAATATTCCTGTTAACTATGGCCGGAGACATGTATTCGAATTTTGCTATCGGAACAGTTTATTTTGCATTTTCGTGAGTCTAATACGCGCTGCGATATGCTAACAATAAGAAAAGCAAACATTGCAGCTAGAGACATGCGAAATTTTTGAAGGTCTCTTATTGTTAGGTAGTGTATACGAGTATACTACCCAGAAACCCCAGAAATATGCCTTCAAACACTCTTTCCTTCCGTTTTGGGAAAAGTTTTCACTATGTCGATGGTTAGCCCCTTAAATATAAACCGGTCGGGGTTGAATCGTACATCAACTTACTTCTTTTGCTGTTTTTGAGCCCTGTCAAAAAATTTTTCGTCTCAAATTTTTTGAGGAAAACTCAAAAAATCGAAAAATTTCGAAAAAAACAAAAAAAAACAAAAAAAGTCCCAGCCCTGATGAAGATGCAAAGCCAAGTCGTGAAGTCATTGTTTTCCTTTTGATGTTTTTGAATCCCGCAGGCTATAGCCAAATCAGAAGCTTACTTCGCGCAGCCCGACTTTTCCCGAATGACCTTAGACATAAAACTTACTTCGTCGCAACATGCTCTTTTCAGCCTTTCAATTGTGCAGCCCTCTTTGCAGCATACATTACGACGTCTACGGCTTGTGTGCGTGTTTGTTCCTGAATGTGCTACCTTAAAGGAGGCCAGAACCCGTAGTTTTGTGTTAGCAGAACTGCGTGTATAAGAGACACGCAACTTCTGTGAGGGGGGCAACTATATAAGGAAATCGTGCTTTTCGCCTCCGAGGATTGACGGTTTCTGGCCCCCTTTAACGTTCTCACAACGTTTTTAAACTGTTCGTACAGTCCCTAGTTTAAAATTTGGCGCCGCCCAAAATAGGAACTGCCTGAATAGGAATGCACTGAATGAACACCGCCTGAAGAAGAACGCCGAGATAAGAATGACCTGTATGAAACCTGCCCAAACACCTGGATAAGAACTCTCCCACATAGAACTGATATTGAATATATAGACAGTTCAACACAACGTTTTACTTACACATACATAATGTAGTAATTTATGACACTTGTGACACATTTTTGTAGTAACTGAACAATGCACCCATTGTTCGCATGGTTCCTCCATGTATGATAGATTACTATTGAGAAGATCATGGTTCGAAACTCTAATAATAAGAAAGCTTCCTATATGGAAGGGTTCTTATACGGGCGCTTCTCATTCAGTCGCTTCTCATTATACGCAGTTCTTCTTTGGATTGATTCTCATTCAAGCGGTGTTCATTCAGTACATTCTTATTCAGGCGGTTCTTATTTTTGGCGGCGCCAAAAATATAGATTTCTTTTTTCAAACTTCAAATGCAAATCATATTGGGCGGTCGCGGAGCTTTTGCAGAGGTTTCAACGTTTGGTGGTCGACTCGTTTGCATTACTATGTTGCTACGAATAACATACTTATGGGATCATCCCCATTATAGGGCTCATAAATTTGTCCGATAAGTTAGCATTCACAAAATTGCTGTGATTATACTGTTATTCGTTGTAAAACGTACACAGTGGTACTCAAATATTCCTGTTAACTATGGCCGAAGACATGTATTTGAATTGTGCTATCGGAACAGTTTATTTTGCATTTTCGTGAGTCTAATAACATACCATCATTATTATTTTTGTTATATTCAGGGAAAAACTTTTGCCAGTCAATGAGAACCGAATCCTCCGGCATCGTGCAGGAGTTGCATACTTCGAGAAGTTTCTTATTGAGACGTTCGCCGCAATACCTGTAACAAAACCTGTAACTACCTGTAGCTGTTCCCGTGACTGTAACACCTGTGACTGTTACACAATATCAGTAAGATGCTGGCCAATGCTCAATGTCATCCGATTGCGGCGAACCTTAGTGAATAGGAAAGAGAGAAAATTTACTGTGTTTACTGTTCAAGGCAATTTAATCTGAAAAAAACTTAGGTGTCAAAAAAACGGTCCTTAGCCATTCTTTGAAGAAGCTAGTCTTACTTTGGAGTAGTACGTTTTAAATTTAAAGGCAGCCGGAAACCGTGACTCTTTGGAGGCAAAATGCACCATTTCCTTATGTAATAGTTGCCCCCTCTCACAGAAGTTGCGGGTCTATTATACACGCAGTCCTGCTAACACAAAACAACGGTTTCCGGCCTCCTTTACAACGGAGATTCGAAAAGGTTGTGCAACATACTTTATAGGTATATCTTCCTCGGATGATGCGAACGGTAAGACGAGAAGCAAAACGAGCAGACTCATGGATGAACGAAACATGATACTGGGTGCGTTCGCGACACCGTTTATATGTTGAAACGGTAGTTGCGGTAACGATAGTGTTTGCTGGCGTTGCCATGCTGCCCTCAGTTATGCTAGGCGACGTGGCATGTGTGTGACAATGCGTTTCCACTAAAACCTAAATGTGTTTATCACATGGAGTTGTTCCATTATTGGTATGGATGTGCAACGAGCATTGCGGATATTGTCGTTCTGCCTCCAGCAACGTTAGAGTGAGGCGAATAATGCATTTTCAATAAAACCAGTGTAAATGTGCGTGCCACAACTGTGTTGTGCCATTATTATCATGGCTTTGTAACGAGCGTTGCAGTGTTGCCTCCAGTAAGGTTAGTCAGGTGAAAAATGCGTTTCCACTAAAATCAATGTAAATGTGCTTGCCACAACTGTGTTATTCCACTATTGTAATTGCTGTAAAACGAGTGATTTACCGACACATGCTACGCTGGAAAAAGTGGAAGAATTTTTCGGGGGTCCTGAACATACGATATCTCCTACACCACTAGGCTCCGCCCGCTTATTCGGAGAGTTGACCTGTCCGCCGCCATCATGGATGGTCGGGGCACCTCCCTGGGTCGGCAGGAGATAGAGTGACCCGGACGAGATGTCCGGAGAAGTGTTCACAACAGATATCATTAGTTACTGTAGATAATGTAGTGCGCCCTTAGCTTAGTCGTTCTTATTGTTATGGTAGATAAATATATGAATAATAACTATACCGCTACACCACACAAAACGGGGCTTTGATATACGATGTTCCAGGGGGTTAATATTATAATCTACATATAGTAAGCAAGGAACACGCATATTACATGGGGGCGATGCGATGGTTGGAGTAGTTCCTCACGACGAACACAGACTGCCAGTGTATATGGCTGCTTTTCAGAGCCTTCTACCACTTCTGATCACGTTCCTGCCCAACCAGGCGTTATCCTTCCGGTGTCGGCAATTGGTAGTGAAAATTTCACGAAAAGTAATTGGTCTGGCGAAAAGGTAGACACGCCTTACTTAAATACACCTGTTACCCGGCTCTCTCGGTTACCGTCCCGCAGGCTATGAGAAGTTGAATCGGGAGGACTTTACTTTTACATTACTACTGTTTCTTCGGAAGTTCCACATGGCAGCGCCCTAGGCCCCCCTCTTCGTGCTATTCATCAACGACCACATATTGTTATTTCCTCCCTTTGTTATCTATTCGCTGATGAACTTAAAAGTTGTTCAAGCATATTCTCCCGGTTCCCCAAATACCCTCCTATGTTCTATTGAAGTTCTCGTTGACTGGTCTGCCAAGTGGCCATGGCCTGTCAGTTATCTTAAATGTTCTGTGTTCCACCTAAAAGAGGCCGCAAACTGTTGGAGGGAAAAACCATCATTTCCTTATATAGTTGCCCCCCTCACAGAAGTTGCGGGGTCGCTTATACACGCAATTCTGCTAACACAAAACAACGGTTTCTGGCCTCCTTTAAGTAAGAATAATCCCAAGTTGCCTTACTATGTAAATAACTCTGTTTCGCTTCAGTGTGACAAACACATTAAACTAGTTTTAGTGGAAACGACTTGTTTGCCTAACTCCAACGTTACTGGGGGCAGAACAACAGTGCCTGCAGTGCTCGCTATGCAGCAATGACAATAACGGAACAGGCACACTTGAGGGCAAACGCATTTGCACTGGTTTTACTGGAAACGCATTATTCGCCTAATACGTGGAATAATGGTGTTATGGGGGGGGAGTGTGACAATGCCAGTAATACTACTGTCACCGCCCGTAACGACAGATTTGCCATATACTATTGGAATACTTGACTCCGTTCCATACAAATATCCGACTGTTGCTACATTGTAAATTTTCTAAGTGTATTCAAGCTGTTCACAGTTCATAGCAGGTTCACAAGGTTGTGAAATGTCTTGGGGTTGCTAAAAATTTGGATCCTTTATCAAATTTGAGCGATTGGTAAGAAACCTAACAATAAGATTGCATCATAAAGCGACAGTCGGATATTTGTACAGAACGGAGTCAAGTAAGATAATAGTACAGGTGTCGCCAACGCACTCAGTATCGCGTTTCGTCCATGAGTATGTTCTTCTTGCTTCTGATCTGCTCGTTGGCGTCGTCCCAGGAAAAGCCACCCAACGATGATGTACGTGGAAAACCATTTCACGATCACCGGTCTGAATTTTAGACATTATCCACTCCACAATAAATCTGTTCTTTTTAAGGAGGTCAGAAACCATTGTTTTGTGTTAGAAGAATTGCGTGTATAAGAGACCCGCAACTTCTGTGAGAGAGGCAACTATATAAGGAAATGGTGTTTTTAGCCTCCCCAACCCAAAAAAATACCCCCTTTTATTTGGGAAGAAGACACTTGAGCATTTGTTTCGCTTTTAAATCCTTTTAGGGGAAGTGCTAGCCTTTTATCATAACCGTTATCATCATTCCCGCAACGGTATCCCTCATTGTAAAATATTGCTCCCGAGAACTTATTATTAATTGCGTAGTGTTCAAATGTAGCAAATCAGTATTTACATTTACTCTTCAGATGCGAAAACGCAGCCTAAAAGCACGCAAGGGGCGACAGCACAGTATCTTACAATTAGTACGCGCGCCAAAATCGATAATTGCAGAGTCTGCAGGGCCAGTTGCAGACTTGCATAGTAAATAACAGTTAATATTCGTTGCTTTGAAAGCATAAGAGCATTTGCAGTCGCATTTCTCAACTTTCATAACAATAAGATACAAAGGGCACTGCTTCCCCTCTTCCTCCCCCCCCCCCCCCCCCCCCCCCCCCCGGGGGGGGGGGGGGGTGGCCTTGCGCTGCAGGTTCTCCTCTTCTTCTTTCGGATCACAAGGTTGGATTTCATTTTTTTCAGGCCGAAATAAAATTCGACGACAAATTCTACTTCAATGCCGTGGATTTCTCACCATCAGCCACCAGCCACAACCGATCGCTGTTCCGTTGCATCAGGCGGAATCATCATTCTGTGTTCTTTGAGGTCGTTGTTCAATCATTCATCTTAAAGAAGGAGTAAACTCACTTTTTAAAGTACTATGTCCCCGAAAACCATAGCTTGACCTGAGTATGGTTGACACTTCTGTAGCTTGTTTAGTGATATAAATGCCAATTGGGTGTTTTATGAGGCTTGAAAGACAGAAAATCGTCAAAGAATAGCATGTGACTATGCCCTATTTATTCGTGTTTCACAACAAACATAAGGCTCGGGCATAGTAGGAAAAAAATGCATTTATTCCTTCTTTAAAGAAAGAGTAAACTCACTTTACACTATGCCCGAATTGTCTTATGTTTGCTGTGAAACATGATTAAATAGGGCATAGCTATGTGTTATCTTATTGTTAGCTAATTTTTCGGTGTTCCAAGCGCCATAAAACACGCAAATGGCATTTACAACACTAAATAAGCTATAGAAGTGTCAATCATACCCGGGCCAAGCTATGGTTAACGGGGACATAGTACTTTAAAAAATGAGTTTACACCTTCTTTAAAGACGGATTAAAGGCGATTTTTGACACTTGGTTTTTTTGAGAGGTCCATTGCCTTGTACCCACTGTGGTTGAAACTCCTGTGGACTATTTACTGTTTCGAAAGCCGATTGTGTGTGTTATGATGGTTGGAATGGAATATGGCATAATATACACAATTGTTGAACTGAACCCTCAGTTTGCTCACCATCAATTCGCTCACGAATCACCTCGCTTTTCTAACACTGTTTATACAGTTTATACAGTTTATCGCAGTATCGACGTCTTCTTAAAAGTGACGTGCTGCGGGCGAAGTGGATGATCCAATTGTGTCCTCGGTCTCCCTCAGATGCACAGTTTCCTCCCGACCACTCGCTATTCGGTGCTACACGATGGAGCCACA
>JACMIJ010001200.1:0-13341 GCA_014805365.1 Koerneria luziae
TGTACTGTTGTACCACTTGTTGTTGTGTTGTACAGTGTTGTGTTGTTCAGCCGTGGCGACGGGTGTTACTCTTCCACCGACACCGCCCACCCTCTCACCATCTGTGCCACCCCCCACTCGTGCTCGTCCGTTCCCTCATTCACTTTTACAACTTATTTTTTATAATCCTTTTTAAACTTATTTTTTCCACTGTTAATAGTAATCCCCTCAACTGGAAATTCGAAATCCTTTCAAAGATCAGCATACACATACTTTTGCCTGCGTTCATACTTGTTCAACCATTCAGACATAGAATTCAACGTTTATCTTATTGTTAGTAAATATCAAGACGCCTATTTTTATGTTTAGTATGTGTTGATTTTTAGCTGGATGTTCGAATTGTGATTCGAGTATCAGCTTCGCTTCGCTGCCGACGACCTTCCAGAGGGGATTCCTCACACTCGATCACTCGACTGTCAATGGCTGCCTCGTCGCGCAAGTGTCCTGCCAAGGAGTCAATGTCAGCTTCTTTCTGGTCTTCACGTAATAAGAATGATGCGATGCAGTAGAATGCATTAGAAATAATTGGAAACGTGGAAGTCTTAGCATACTGAACATCATTCTTTCAGCAAGGAGATGTAGTGGGCATCATCACGGACACGCAAACCACGTACCAGAACTTCAATGTGATCAACCTGACGATGACGTGCAACGGCGCCGCGCAATGGGTGAACAATGCGGACGGTTTGGCCGCGTCGCAGATCGCATGCGTCATCATACCGCGTACGTTCGATTACTGTATCAGTACCCCATAGTGTTCTATGATCTCTACGTACGATCTAAAGGTTAAAAAACCACCAGTACAAAATAATTATATTGTTTTTTTTCAGCCGCAACAGCAGCACCGACGACTACGGCTATTGCATGTAAGTTTTACCTTTAGATTTCTGGCAACGAAAGCATTTCGTATTAAATGCGTCTATGAATTTGCTACAATTGGCAGCGAATATGACGTTTCCTTGTTCAGCACAATGCGACCAGTGCCCGGACCTGCAGGCTGTCACCGTTCCCACGTCAACCACCGCCGACAATGGAATCCTCGTGCTTGAGCACTTTACCGATGGCACTACGGGATGCAAAGTTGCCGTTATCCGCTGCAACGCACCAAATGTAAGCAAACGAAATTCATAACTATAGGTCCAAGTCAAGATATGTTATGTTATTAACAATATATTGCTTTTGGATAATTGTTGGCTCCAACTGCAATGCCCTAGACTGTGGCCGAGTAATTGCATATGCGGGCACTCTTTCCTGCGAACGCTAATGACGATCGTGTTCTGAACGGGTAATGAGCGTGTACTAGAACGCATATCCTTGGCAACATAATGCTATGCAAACAAAATATCAAATAGCGTGTACGACGTTCAAAAACAGATGTTCTTAGATGTCATTTTTCAGAAATTCTAAAGGTCTGGCTGTAAATGGAATTTGCTTGTTGCGCCTCTAAGTGCGTTGAAGCGAAGAGTGCAAGCTTAGAAATTGTTAGAGAAATTGGAGTGCTAAATGGGGCATTGAATCTTTAAAAAAAGGAATATTGGATATTTGTACTAAGGAATTTTTGTTTTTTCAAGACTAAAAATATCTTCCTATACGAATGATCTTTATAATAAAATGAGGGTTGTATGTACGATGAATGGCTGGTGTTTTCCACACACTCACGAAGCGTTCCTCATCTTTGCTTCCACCGTTGAACCTGTCATCATCTAATTCTATTCACGGATCTCTTTTTTTGCACAATCTTTCCATTTTTGTCTCAGACAGCAGTGAAACATGTGCCTGATGGGGGAAGGTTATCGGAGGAGACGATTAGTTGACTGCTATACGAAGTGCAAGGATCATTAAATAAGATTGAAATCGAGCATTCAATATCATTTACCGGCATCGCGGGAACAATAATTGATACTTATTGTTAGGGAGGAATTATTTCTCGACTTCTGTAGTAACACCTCTTGTAATAGTGTGGCATGATATAAGTAACGCTTCTGTCAAAAACATGGATAGCGATTCATGCTTTAAAGTTTTATTTGCAATAACACCACCTTTCCAGGCTGCTTCCACAGCGACGATCCTCTTCAACGGAAACATTGTCTCCAGCTCGGCGACTTCTTTCGTCTCCACATCTCTCACCTGCTCTGGCAATGGACAATATCTCCGACTGGACGTGCCCATCACTTCCGTCTCTTGCTCGGCAAGCTGTAAGTCCTTTCTTCTTAAGTATAAGCATACTGTTTTTTAGCCTTGTTTCCAGGATACACTTACAAGTAGTAGTAACTGTTCAGAGATAAATAAACACTTTTCAGTGCCAGCAACTGGAACAACATTCCCACCGAACCCACCAACACAGCCACCTGCAACAATTCCGCCAGCAAGTAAGACTTGAATCTTCCTAACAATAAGCTAATTGCAAGACATACCTGTTGCGAATTACCCATCCAATAAAAAGCAATGCATAATTGAGCCGTTCAACTAAAATTTGAAAATGCAATGGCAATAAGATGTGCATAAAGGACAGTGCATATGAAAAAAACTGCAATATATATAGTCATGTTGCATACTGCTTATCTAACAATAAGTATTAGTAGATCAATGAACCATACAAGTAAGTCAACATTTGCGGTTCAGCCGGTTGCACGAACTGCGCCTCGAACATCGCCACGATCTGGGCGCCAACTTCGGCCACCCGGGGAATGCTGACAGTCGACCACAACACCGCCAGCGGCTGTCTCACCCTCGCCCTCACTTGTGGTGGACTATCGGTATGTTTCGTATTCCATCTTACAATTAGATATTTACTATGCAACAGTGGATACTATGCTCCATCAATCCAGGTGTCCGTAGGTGTGCAAAAAAAGTTTTTTTATGGGTTCGTCTTTGTGTTGCACTAACTTGTAATAATAGTTTTAAATAACATATTGCTATCGAAAAGACCATATGACTGAAAACTAATATTTCTTTGCAGAGCACGGATACGGTATCGCTGATCACGGATACAACAGCGATGACCCAGGGAGTGGGCACCATCTCAATGGCCGTCACGTGCAATGCCAATGCCCAGTGGATGTCCTCGACTGGAGTTGTCATCAACAACCTCGCCTGCACCTCTGTTGGAGGTGAGAAATGACAATATGTGCTGTTTGAGAATATGAAGCCATTAGTGATCGGTTTGCATCATCAAATCAACCATTCTTATATAATAGTTATTAGATAAATCATTAATGGAAGATCAATGATTGCTTAATTACAGCAGCCACTCCACCACCGGCCACTCAGCCTACGGCACCTCCAACTGCACCACCGACTGGCGATACTGCGGCACCGACGGTAAGCATTTTAGGCACTTCAACTAATGATTGCTCAAAAATACTTCAAGATCTCACTATAGTGTAACTATGTGTGACTGTGCAGCATCTGGAGTAGCTTATTCAAGCGAAGCCGACTGTGATTATTCAAAAACACAATACATGTGAAGTACGAGACCACTTGCTGTAAGTGCAAACATGGTTCTCATTGTTAGTGTGCACTGTATGGTGACATTTGCATTCGGGCTTCAAGAAGACCACCAATTTTGAAGCACAGAAGAATGTCTGTGTTGCAGGGCGGCACCGGAATCTGCGCCGGCGCCACATGGGCGGATTGGGCGGCGTGGTCGGACTGCACGGACACGTGCGGATCATGTGGAACACAGCAACGATTCCGCGCTTGCAATAAACCGGATCCGAGTTGCAACTGCGATGGGTACGTCTACTGTACATCATTGATATCTTATGTTCTACATAATCTATCTACTGCATTAACAATGAACCTCTCTAGTTCTTCGTTCTTTCTTAGAGTCCTGAAACAGTACACAACAAGGAAGCTCATTTAGATTTTTTTCTCCTAACAATAAGCAAGTGCTCTTACAATTAGCAGTTTGTGTGCGTTATAAATAAGAAGTGTGATTGGTGTCCTAACAATAGGCGATTCGTGAAGGGAAATATAGGAGCTAGAAAATAGAAGCTACTCAACTAACGTTTTCCTTTTTCAGTACGGCCTTCCAAAAGCAAGTGTGCAATACGCAAGTCTGTGTGTACCCTCGACCGGCCCCGTGTTGTGACGGATTCTCCCCGGCTTCCGGAGATGGCAAATTCGTCTGCTCACCCAATACATCCAGGAAACGAAGATCGATCATGCTTTTCTAGACAGAATTTCATCCACCGAGGAGCAGAAATGGGCTGATATGTGATACAGCGAACAACTAAAAATGAGCACATTGGAATGTTTTTCGAGTCCCAAACATGTAGATACAAAATTTAAGAATAAATTAAACGTACTTTCAACGCAGTGACACAACTTATTGTTAGTTGCAGTAAGCACAGATTCAGAGCTTGTGTTTCCTTAAATTTTGTACCTGTATCATAGTAGCATCAGCTCAATGTCACACGTTGTGCCCATTTTTGCAGAACCCCTTTGACTTTCCATCCTATATGCCTTAACGTAGTCGTCTTGATCACAAAGTAGTTGATTTACTGGCTGATTTGTGATAAGATTGCCTGATATGTGATATGGATAGGTACCGATTGCCATTGCCTCTCCGATCCTTGCCTTTTACCCGGAACCATCGATTCGGTGATATTTCACACACGTGGTTATGTTCTTTGCTTCGAAGAGACAGTTCGAGTTGTCTGTTTTACAGGGTTCATCATATTAACCTTTTGCTTTAAATATTCTCTTCCCTATTTCTGTAGTATTTAAGAACACCACATTTTTGTTTACATATCATAAGACTGTAATTGTAATTGAAATCGTAGCATCCCATCAGTACATACTATTACGTGTCACATTTATCTGTAGAGAAGCCCATGTTATATCCTTGTGCAATGTAGCATAGTCAATACATTTTAATAATTTAATAATACTTCTATTCGTAATGCAGAAAAATTAGCCCTGTCATGATAAAAGAAATAAAATGTATCTTGAAGACATCGAAATGCACGTGGTTGGTTGATAAAAGATTTGTGCTGGTGAATACCAAGTGCTGTTCGTGCAAGAATATTCACAAGGGAATGGAACAAATAAGAAATGAAAATAGGAGGGGAGAGACATTGTGTACTGTAGAAAAGAGATAAAAAGAATTTGAACACTGAAACCCAATATTTAGAATGTGCTTAACAAAATCTATAAATTAAATTTGCGTAATTTAATCTACGGAAAAACCATGCCATTGTCAACGGCTATGTTCAGCGAAATGTGGAGAAAACTGAACTACAATTCATGTATAGCTAACAATAAGACGAACACGATATTGTTTCTATCTCCATATAAAACTAACATTTAGATTTTGATGAGTACAATATTTATCTTTACATATATAATTAACATACAATAAGATGTATACAAGAATGAATGGCTGAGCGGATTGATGATCTCACGCAGCTGGTGCTGTGGGATCGATGCAAAGCTGCGAACCCGTCACACGTTGAATAAATGGACAGAACACGCTGACTTTGGTGAACAAATCTAAACAAAGCACGTGATATTGCTTCCTTTGCTACGCGGCAATAGAAATCTCATTGTACAGCGCGGTTAACAATAGCTAGAACAAAGAAATTAGCATAAAATGAAATGCCGCTTTAAACATACGTGAAAGCCGATTTCAGCCAAGGATGGAGAGCATTACGTGTACAGGTTATCAAAAATCTATTAATGTAATTAACAACACAGTGCTTCGTAATTGCCGGCCTAATGTAAGTGTTATGCCTCATCCGCATACAGAGAAATAAAAATTTGCCAAAAAGAATAAAGAGATATGCAAATTTTCAAGAAACTGTGGAGGAACAGCTTGAAAACGCTGCGACAAATGGATTATACTTTGACCAAACTTTTTTGAACAGCATTAATAACCATAACGTCTTCTTACTGAGCTGTGCAGTAGTGCCATACTGCGAGGTAACGCCATACTGGAACCACTTGTTCGACGCCGCCGACTTGATCAGCAGCGGATCACCTGAGTCGTGCTGCAAAAACCAGTGATTATTTCCTTCGTATTGAAAACATTATGACTCGGATCTGAGAGCATAACAATCAACCCATAAGAACAGGCTGGTCCGTATACTCAGCGAATAACAAATCACAAATTTAAGTGCTATGAAACTCGATTTCCAAAATTGTATAACGAAGTTTTAGTGCTGATAGAAATGCGTGTTCTAAGCACTCAAACACTATTGAGGATTATTTATTCTCTGAGTAGCATCTATGAGCTTCTTCTACGGCAAGGCACTCACTGAAGTGACTGTATTCGTAGCGTCACCAGCACAAATGTTCTTGGCATCTGCTGCGATTGGATAGAGCGCTTGACATTGAGCCATATCAGCGACAATCGGAATCTTCCATTGCTTCACCAGATACGAGGCGGAATGGCCGTTGTGGTCCACTGAATGCGGAACAATGTCGGAAGTGCTTGTGATGCTCTTCGCTAGCGTCTATTCAATGATAATCCTATAGAGCTCGCAGAATAATCCCAGAAATGCAAAATTGCTGCACATCCGAAAAAATGATACATTTCTATTTATGGTTTCATTTACGTGATAACTATACATGCTTGTTGTTAGGGGCCAGCATATTTTGTATTTTGGTTACCAAAATGATGGTTTGTTAGGCCAACATGCACTATCGATATGGAACAATCGTGTTCTCTTTATTTTCGTAATTCGTTGCTTACAGCCAAGAACAATTTCGCTCTGCACATTGGCTGCAACTAATATGGTCGCACTCCTAACAATAAGATACAGTATGTTTTTGGGTGGCACACAGACCAACTCACAGTCTTTGTCTCCACTTCCGACCACGTACGCACTCGCGTCTGCGGTGACGGCGTCATCTGCAGTTGGCAAGCAAACCGTCTTCACATGATCATTCAGTGTAACTGCCTTCGAAAGCTGCAAGCATAGACTATCCACACTGTGGCCAATCACGACTATTTCAACATCCTTTGAAATGG
Organism: Koerneria luziae; assembly: GCA_014805365.1. Lineage (NCBI taxonomy): Eukaryota > Metazoa > Nematoda > Chromadorea > Rhabditida > Neodiplogasteridae > Koerneria > Koerneria luziae. Next base: position 7,016 of record JACMIJ010001200.1, read on the forward strand.
TTCCATAGAAATTTGAACATTCTGACGTGTTTCCAGTTCAAAATTTCCGACATCCTGTACGTTAGTCACAAGTGAGGAACATGTCTTGCTGCAAGCAAAGCAGGCGAGGATTACAAATGTGAGCTGCTCAACGAAGAGACTTCATGCCAACGATTTTGCTTGTACGTTAAGACTGCAAGGTCGTCCGTAACTGTCAATGATAAGCAGCAGCTTAGTATCAGTTGTTGTGGTGTGGATAAGCCCATGCAAACGGCATATGCGCAAAAATATAATAAATTGTGTGGTATAGCACTCACGAATTTGTCCGATAAGTCAGCAGGCACAAAAATGCTGTGATTACACAGTTATTCGTTGTTAAACGTACACAGTGGTACTCAAATATTCCTGCTAACTATGGCCGAAGACATGTATTCGAATTTCGTTATCGGAACAGTTTATTTTGCATTTTCGTGAGTCTAATAATGGTGACACTATAACAGTTCCATGACTATAACCCACTAATCATTCTTTGTGTGAACTCCAGTATAACTACATATCTTATATAATATAAATGCTTGAAAGAAAACAATGTTGAAAGGAAGAATCGAACCTGAACCAGAGCAATATCATTTGCTCGTGTTGTGGGATCATATGCCAGACCATCTCCATCATCTTCGGTGGGCAATTGCAATGCTCCCGTTAGGGCTATCACTTGTTCCATGTCCTCGTTGCTAGAAAACACTTTGCTATCAGCAACAATCAGCAGCAGCAAGCAAGTATTGGTAACCAAATACTATTTGTTGTTGTTATTTCACCCTGTCAAACTGACAATAAGATCTCATGTTCCTCCGCCCCCAAACCAAGTTCCAGGACAACGAAGGGGAATTAAAATTTTCAAAAAGATAAAATTAATGTATTTTGGGGTCATTGAATGTGCTGATTCTGAATATAACATTCGGCTAGCGACTTCAGGCGCCCGTTTGACGCGGTTTTCATAGCTCTAGTTATGTAATTAATGGAGATGGGAAGGGCGTTGTTTCCTTGATTTCGATTTCGTCGTTTTATTTTTGATAAAATGGTAAATTGAATATCTGTTTCGCATGAAGCTTGTTAAACAAAGATTATCAACCCAAGCAAAAAGGTTTGTATTACAATGAATAGGGTTTACACATACTCATATCGAATATCGTAGTTTCCGACGCGCACTTTGTAGATGGACAGATCGGCTGTCGGGTATCCACTGAAGCAGCTGGCCGCAGTCAGCACGTACGTCGTCGACAGCAGCGTCCCCGTGCATAAGTTCACACAAGTGTGGAAGAAGGCTGGAAATCGATGGTATATGACTAACGAAATCGCCCGATAAGTGAGAAATACAAAATTGCTGTGCGTAGTCAATTGTTCGTAATGAAATATACAATTGCGTACTCACAAAAATGTTGTTGACTATCAGCGAGAACGTGTAATTGGTTGTTGCTATCGGAACGGTTTATTTTGCATTAATATTCGGTGCAATATCAATGCTTCCATGGAGCCGTCTCCCACTTCCACCACTTTTTTAATTACCAAAAGGGTTCTTACCCCATCAAATTTGATGATTTTCTACACTTTACACTTCTTTCACAAAACGAAAATACACTTCTTGACCCCTCCTCTGGGACAGTCGGCTCCGACGGAAGCATGGTTGTGTTCAGCGCAGGACTCACATGATATGCAAATGTCGACCACCCACGGCCACGAGTACGCAGTCGCATTCAGACCGCCAACGATCAGAACCGGATTCGCATTTTCTTCGAATGGCTGAATAACCGCCTGTCCACAACTAAAGAGAACAATCATAAGTAGTAAGGAACGTATTATTATACATAATAGAACACAATATATAAGGGGTCTCTGTGACACTGACTTTTTTCACCCAGTGCCACCACAGAAACTACTTTTGTTCACCAGTGCACCGCCTTTGCGTACATTGAATGAAAAAGCTAGTTGTAAAATGGTTATTTCGTGGTTGAAAAAATAAGCCTTTTAGGTAAAGCAACTTTTACAATTAAAAGCGCATTAAACAGCAGCGTAAGCAAATAAGCTTAATTTTGCTTTTGAACCTCCAACACAATGCTTTTGAGATTGGAATATATGCGTATAACAAGTATGTACATCCAAAACAACGGACGATTCTTACGTACTCCTGAGACAGTGCCACTGCCGCCAGTCCAATCAACAATACGAGTAACCGCATGCTTGGACGTGATTGCTATCCTACACAGTGTTTTTATACTTTGGAAAGTGTCATACAGGGCGAGGCACTGATAAAGCGCCTAAAGTAACGAATAATCCTGCTTAACCACAACTTGAGGTGAGATGGTGCAGCGGTGAAAATCACGAAGCTATCTCGTGATTGTGAGATCTGTAGCAAATGTTCCTATTGGTACTCTCTATAGTGTGCGATAGAAAAATTAGGGGTTTCCCGCATGTTGCTACTTCTCTGGTATGAAAAGGCTTACCTTACGACACCAAAAGGGTGTAGCTTTTACCATTGCGAAATACTGAATGAAAGGCTGTAGCTTTGGCACTAAGAAAGCTGTAGCTTTTACTCTCTACCAAATCCGGGTGGTCTATGTCGCAGAGACAATACAAGTAATTGATGGTGAACATTACTGCATGGCATTTTATTATACAAAATTTTTGCAACTGGGGTACGGAGTACTTCCTCCGTCTCCTCAGTGTCCTTCTCCGACCCCGGAGGAATACCCCCTACCCCCACCCTATACACCCCGTGGTGGTATTATACAAAAAGGCTGTAGCTTTTGCACTAGAAGATAGCAATTGTGTGCTATGTGGCAAATACGGAGAACCTGACAGGCAGCAAAGTGTAAGAGTACCAAACATGGTATTTGTAAAAATATAACGATAAATTCTAGTTGTTTTTTTCTATTATGTACGTAATAAGTTTAAAGACTAACTGAATAAACTTATCGTTTGAGCAACAACAACGACATCATGTTTGAACTCTGCTCTCGATAAACCGGTTGTGAAAATAGACACATGAGCTGGCACTTCGCAACCTGCTCTGTAGTGTACTGGAAGTAGAAAAAACATTTTGCAATTATCGAAGAAAAAGTAGTATTTGACATAAAGACGAAGAATGATACTCACTGACCTAATTAAGATACTACACATGTAAACAAATTGGAGTGCTCTTATTAGTCTCGTTCATGTTTTGACAGCAGCAAAGATCATCAAGTGTTTCCATTTGGTTCTCGTTCAACCATCTTGTGCAGAGAAAGAAGTTTCGAAACCGGCGCTATCTCTGCTATTTTCCTCCCCATTACAAATAATCGCGCTGCCCGTAATCAATGGCGCCTAAAGAAACCGTCACTTTGAACAATGGAGCGAAAATGCCCGTTTTTGGGCTCGGGACATTCCTGGTTCGTTTACTGGTCCCATACTTTTGTTTATTTTGATAATGCACAGTTTTTGTGTCTTGCACAGTTTTGTAATAAGAAAAAATACACAGTTTGTCAATAATATTTCGCTCTAATTGTAAGATAAAATGAGCTCATTATTTTTCATTGCATTTTTAGGCAAACAACCCCGAAGAGCTGAAAGTGGCGTTGAACACTGCATTGGACAATGGCTATCGTCTTATCGATACTGCGGCTTTCTACAGTCAGTTTGTTAAAATTGTTTTATTTTCAGCAAGCAGCAACTCTATGCACAAATGTGTCATTATTCAATATGTAAAGTAGCAACACCGGAATTCTCGTTAACACTCTTATTGTTAGGACTTGAACAACTTGCAAATTGCTGGTTTTCTGCGAATCATACGATTTGCTGTCAAGAACTAACATTATTGCTTCAGAGAACGAAGGCATAATCGGGAGTACTTTGAAGGAGATTTTCGATTCCGGGAAACTCAAGCGGGAAGATGTATTCATTGTTACAAAGGTAGAGTACTTACATTTAGTGAATCTCTCTGTCACACACAGTTTTTGTATTCCTGAAGTACCTGGAATGTTCTTGCTTTATAAAAAGACACAAGACACTGTAGGCATATTTACAAAGGAACGTTTTTTTTCAGCTTCCACCAATGGCGATGTTCCCTGACAAGGCCAGAGAATGCATTGACGAGCAACTGTCACAACTGCAACTGGACTACGTTGACCTCTATCTCATTCACACTCCGGCCTGTATGGTGATCAAGGATCCAACTATTCTGGTAAGTGTTGACCACAATTTTTTTTCCGATTCGGGGGTGGGAGAGGGAAAAAGAACACACTCGCTACTGGGTTCATTATCACAATGAGTTTTTCGGACTCAATTGTATCCCGGGTATCACATTTGCATTAGCATAGCTTTTGTACGAGTGGCTACCTTATAATCAACCATCTTACAGATGAGCATTACTATCATAAAAAGGTAATACATTCTTAAGAAACGAGAAGCTTCCAACTTTGAATTTCACGAGGTCCCGCACATCGATACCTGGAGAGTGCTCGAAGAATACCATAAACAGGGAAAACTTAAGGTAAGCGTCTAATGAGATAATGGATTCTTTTTCATCATGAAGTGTATAAATGACAAGAGCTCTTCTCTGCTTTTCAATACACAGTGCATTCAGGCTATTGGAGTATCCAACTTCAATGCTCAACAGATAAGGGATTTATACAATAAAGCCACTGTCAAACCAGCCAATCTACAGGTGAGACTTATTTGTGACCTCACGGTATATTAATTCCTTGTTAAAATATCTGAATATATATTGTAATGTTATTATTGCTTATAGGTAGAATGTACGATCTACTGGCCGCAGGAGGAATTGTTGGCATTGTGCAAGGAGTTGAATATGTCCTTCACCGCATACAGTACTCTTGGCAATCCGGGGCGGTGAGTTTTCCATGATTGCAGTTTTTTCTCTTCCTTGTTAACAAACCTAGTCAGTCGATATGCTAATTTATCTGTAAGTCATTTTCTTAACATACAAGAGAATGTTGTTACAGTGCTGCTGCTGGCCTCGGCGAGCAGAAGGAACAACCACTTCAAGATCCTGTGATACTGGAACTGGCGACGAAATATGGAAAGACGCCCGCACAGGTTGTACGATAGAATATTACAAAATGTTCACAAATGTTTATACGCATTTCGTAGACTTTCTTTACGGCGTAATACCAATGAAAATGAAGATATTACACTATACTATAGAATGTTACACTCGTAACTATTAGCAAACAAAGCAAAGTACATAAGTAGATGTAATCGTGGTACGCTACTTGTAATTACTTCGCGGATATACAGTTCTTATTGAAGCATGCATTCGTTTGTTCGATATTCGATGATTATTAGTACTGCATGACATATTCTTACAATTAGTAAGCCAAAACTGTTTCAGATTCTGCTCCGCCATCAAATTCAACGTGGAGTTCTCGTTATTCCGAAGAGTACGAACCCGAAACGAGTGATCGAAAACTCGCAACTGGATTTTACCATCTCCGACGATGACATGAAGAAGGTCAATGCAATCAAAACACGAGTTCGCGCTGTCGACTTCAAATTGTATGTAAACTTCTTTTTTAAAATTGTTTGTTGCAACTTTCTTGACCACTTTCAAAAATGAAAATAGGTCGTCAAAAATTCAGCGGATGAGTTTCAAGTAAATTCATTTTATGTTTGTTCGGATCTCACTAACAATAAGATGCAACGCATTTCAGTGCGGTCGATCATCCACAGTTTCCGTTCCATGATATTCTGGAGCGAGAACGAGGACAGAAGAAGTAATTGTGTGCCACAATGAAATCTATATATTACTTATTGTCCGTTATATAATAAATTAAGAATGGTTTATGGTTACTTGTACATTTCTAATGAATATGCAATAAATTATTCTGCAGTTGTACAAGCGACCAATATATACTCTTCTTCTTCCTTACACCATTCCCGAGGGTGGCGGAAACGGAGGTCGATCTTGATACCCTCCGATTAGTAGTCTGGCACGCAACCGATTGACCAAACCCTCGAAACGACCAAGAAATACTATGTAACACATGTTATTGCTCTTCTATTCTCGCAACTAGTTAGCTGATAATGACATCGTCATATTCTATATACAATTTTCAAAAAGTGAAAAGTACAGCTGATATGACACAAAACAAGCACAATGCGTGCACCTGATGTTACCTTTGACCTGCTCTCTAGTCTCTCCAGCCTCCGCTCTATTTTCTACCTCGGCCGTGCCTCATTCGTGATCGCATTATCTCTTTTCTCTCCTCATAAACACCGCCCTGCCCACAACTTCAAACAGTTTGCAGATGGCACCAAAGGAAACCGGTACTTTGAACAATGGTGCGAAGATGCCC
>JACMIJ010001201.1:0-13338 GCA_014805365.1 Koerneria luziae
AGTACTCATAATACACCATAATTTCATAATATCCATATTGCTTAGTGCGTAAGACGTAGTACCACATGCCTCTAGTTGTATATTATCACAATGCGTTTCTTGCCGTCATTCTCGCATCATTTGTTGCCCTTTGTAGTGCGGAAGAGAGAGAGGAGGAATTCCCGTGTACGCTTCGTTTCAATATTGAAATGGCCATTTCCGGAGGTGCATTTTCACCGGAGTGGAAGGCATAACGTGTGTTTTTGGCTAGTAGTGTTCCTGGGGTTTTTACGTATGGTCGAAACAGTGCCCTCCAACCAGCATGCATATTAAGGATGCCGGAATGACACCAATGACACTCAAGATTGAGTAAAACACTGCTCGACTAGATCGAAACGGCATCCCTAATACATATGCACTCCTTTGTTATGGAGAGCTAAACCTTTGTTGTCGTATGCAAATTATAATACATACTGTAGACGGTGGAAGTAGAATGTCGTGTTGTGGTCTAATTTTAAAGCTTGCAAAGTTTATAAATTGTAATTCTCTTGGAAAATCAGAGTTGTTATGTCAAATATCGGACTGTAGCAACACATCTTATTGTTAGGGTTCTTTCGTATTACACCAAGTGCATTTGTGTGCATCCCGGATTGCTCATAATGTAAACATTAATGCATTGTTAATTTTTCGATAGATTTCAAAGAGAACTTGTGTCTAGGATTCTGTTCAAAGTGTTTTCGATTTCCACATCTGTGTTTTTGCCCATCATTCGAAGTAAGAAAAGTTGGATTGATGGTAATTGTTTCAATCCTATGGTGATGGATATGTGTATGTCCGGTTGCGTTGCGGAATGTGTCGTAGAAGTCCTTGACTTATCTTCACAGCATGTTGTATCTACGGCCTGTCTACAGTATCTAATTTGCATACGGTAGCAAAGGCTTTTTCCAATAGCAAAAGAATATGCAAAGTTGTGAGAAGTTCCACTGTTTTATTGTCAGTATGATGTGAAAGTTGATGTTTGTGCTCACAATCAGTTTCTCATTGCATGTATCCAGCAGCTAACAAGTTTGATGTTCCGACCGCATCGAGATTTTTGTACTGTCTCATTGTCAGCGTGACGTGTATTGTTAGCAACAGCTCAGCGCTTTACATCGCTCCCGGATCCGGTAAACATCGGTAGCCGAAAACGGCCGGATCCGGGAGTGATGAGAGTGTGAAGAATGTGTGTGTGCCACAGCTTGTTGTAGCAGTGCAACTTCCGTTAGTCTCTTCAAATTTGCATATTCGTTTGTTATAAGGAATAAATCCTTTGTTCGTGTATACAAATGAGGTACTGTATATCAACGTAAGCAACATTATGTGTGACGAATGTGTGTTAGTGTGCTTCGAAGGTGTTCACATCCTCTTCTGCCTCTTCTGCTGAGGTCACAGTTTTGCAGCACGGCGAAATATGAGCTGACCAGACGGGCTCACTTGCTCTTCTTCTTCCTTCTTCTGTTATCCTCTTCGCTTTTGCTATCGTGCCTTTTAGTCTCACGGATTTTCTACATCATTTTTTGCGATAGTATAATAGTTATATGAATATAGTTATAATATGATAGTTATTGGATGGTACATTTTAACAATAAGATGTTGAATATTGAACAAGGCGAAGTTAGAAGCAAATATAATCCTAGAAATATTAGTCTAATAGAGTTCCGAGTTACCTAGAAGTTGCTGTTCTCTAGCGTCCTTTAGTTTTCGTTCTTCTTCTTTTTCCCGTCTCTTACAATTAGCATTCTCCTACTACCGCCGTTCACGGCTTTTCCTTTTGCATGCTTTTCTATTCATGGCTCACCTTGTCGGCATTTTTCCTTCCTTCGAACTCATTGCCAACTTGTTCGCTTGTTGCCAGCGAGATGTTGCGTGGCCTTACCGGATCTTGAAGACTTGAGCTTTTATAGGAGGTAACCTTTTTATATTATTATATTTTTAGGTAAATATACTTACTATTGGGATAACAGACTCCGTTCAGAACAGATATTCAACACTTATTGTTAGGGTTCTTCCATATTACAGAAAGTTCCTCATGGATTCAACTGTTTCAAAAGCTTATAAAGCTGATATTCATATCATGTTGAGACAGTTGTAAAATTTGTTCAATCCTTTGTTTTGAGGACTACTGCCTTTATAATCGTATGCAAGTGAGATACTGTAAACGGGCGGGTGAAAACTTGCTCTGGCCGACTTTTGTGCTAATACCGGCCCGACTTTTGCTCTCCGCATTGGCGTATGGTATGCGCTTTTCTCAATAGCCCGAGGTGGCCCGTTTATTGCCCTGTTGAATTATTTACATTGTTCGGTGCGCAGAGAAAGTTTTGCGCGCTTTGAGAGCGTCTTGCGCTTTTTTTGTGCGCGCATTCATGGGAAGATTCCTTTCGTATTGAGCTGAGGGGAATATTTTATCTTTTAAGCAGTCAGCCACTTTCTATTTTGTTTTCATCTAGTATCCTTATCGAAGCGTTTTAAAGTTATTCCTATATCACCGGCACAAAGGGGACGAGAAGCCGTCAACTCTTTGGGGCAACCTTATATTCTTGCTCCCCTCACAGATGTCTGTTATACACACATTTGTGACACAACGAAATAACAGTTCCGCAGCTCCTTTAAATTACCCATGAAGCCGTCATTTAGCTTTGACGGAAATGAGTGCATAAGAGGCCCAAAGGCAAACTTTGATTGACAGCCACACTTCCATAGAGTAGAGAAGATAACAAACATAAAGCGATTTTTTCCTAAGTGACAACCAATTAGCCACTATTTTAAATCTGCTCTATCTTTGGTGGAAATCACCAGATGTTTTTCATGGCCGCACAACACTCACCACATGGCCGCACAAGTTATCGTGCTCATACACATTCGGTTCGTTTTTTGAGGACGTTTATTGTTGGTACGAATTTTATGACGAGGCTGAAATCGGCGAAGTCTGGCGATCTTTATGATGCAGCGCGAATGTAGTGGACATTCTGTGAGTCAGCGAGAATCTTTTGAACTTTTTGTAACTACTTCGAGCGACCGCCGGATACTTGTATAAAACGGAATCAGATATAGTTCCGATGTTTTTGTAAGTCTTGTCATGGTGTACGGGTGTTTCCGTATTACTAAAGATCCCGCGAAGTACCAGAACTGCTTGTATAACAGACCCGCAACTTCTGTAAGCGGGGTCAGTATATAAGTCCTTTTTTGTCCAATTCACGGTTTCTGACTGTAAGCTCCCATTTTTTCGGTTTCTTTCAGCCATCATCTCCTTATCACCAACCCTGTTCCCCCTGTATTCCGTTTTCCCTCCGGATAATCCGTGCGTGTGAAATGGATGCCCTTCCCCCTCCCCATCTCCGTTTGTTTTTCGCCTTCTGTTCGCGGATTGCTTTGATCGCTCAGTGCCTCCTCTTTGCTTCTTTTCGCTGGTTCTCATTAGTTGAGAGAAGACTTTGGGCTTTATGATATTATTATTCATTAGCTGTTTATTTCTTACGTTCTTCCGTTTCGCTTAATCTTCGAACAAGATCGTTACAACTTTTTAAGTGTACTGTTAGAGTTTTCTTACAATTAGTGTTATTCTAACTGTTAGCGCAGCGTTTTGAAGCTCTCCATGGACCACCGGTCTTATTGTTAGATTTGCATTTTTTGTCCATTCTTCAAATACCTTTGTGTTCGTACGCAAATGAGGTAAATTAGGCCGGTAATCATGAAGCACTGTGTTAGCATCACAGTAATATTTTCTCATTGGTCTGAATGGTCGATATCACTAACGCGTTTTCGTTAATTACTGTACTTTACTGCGTTTTCTTGATCATAACAATAATGTTGTGTATCCATGTATCCATTTCGCCCAATCTTCAATAATAACGTTACTCGCATCTCATTGTCAGTACTTCAATTCTTACTGTTAGCATCATAAATACATACCGATATTTCCTGTTTCTTCCATGTCGCTTACGCGTTTTGTAAACTGCAGTGCTTTGTTTATACCATAACAGTATAATAACTTTGTGTATGTAGCTTGATCTCTCTTGATCTCTTCGCCCGCAGCACGTCATTTTTTAAGAAGACGTCGATACTGCGATAAACTGTTAGACTGTTAAGCTTGATCTCCACAATGCCATGAGATGTTGGATCGGCGGATGCGTGGTGGCGCTGCTCGTACTCATCATACTTGAGGTGCTCACGATCTCGTATCAGTATGAGTCCATCACGGCCAGCACTCGACCGTTGAGGAATACGAGGCAGATGTGAGTCATTTTAAGCTTATCAGAAAAAAAAAACGGAGCGGCGAGAGTACTGTATGTTGCTTCGGTAGGAAAGTGCTAATAATATGCTCACAAAGTGGAAATGAGATGGTGCCTGCAGGCAAATTGATTGATTTTTTTACTTGCTGCCTTCGCCGGTTTACAGTAACTCGTTTGCATAGAAGAACCAAAGTTTCGCTATGACAAAGAAATATGCAAATTGGTAACCGGTGGAAGTTCCACTGTCTTAATGTGATGTGTTTTCCGGTGTTGCAAGTTGATGGCTACGTGGAAGGCCCTAGGATTGGTTTGAACTGTCCAGGCTGCTGTCATATACATATGAGAAACACAATAGTTATTGCTTACCTTCGAAATAATTACTTTGTGGTTTTTTGTCATCTTATTGTTAGGTTATGGCTACGGAAAGAAACATGTTTTTGAATATGTATTAGCGCGATTAACGTGGAGTAAGATCCCTGCCTTATTTACTGTTTGCGTGTTGAAATGTCAGCTGGGGTAGCGAGCCTCTTTGTTTTCAGTGAGTTTTTCTGTGACCTTTTACAATGAGTCAGTGCAAAAGATCTCTATCTCACTCACTCTCACTCTCACTCTCACTCTCACTCTCACTCTCACTCTCACTCGCAGTCTCTCCTTCAGTGAGTATCGTCGCCGTCTCCCATCCGCCCTGTTGATCGGGGTGAGGAAGGGTGGCACGCGTGCCCTCCTGGATGCCCTTGCTTTGCACCCTTTGATCCGCATCGCGAGAAGGGAGATCCACTATTTCGACTACAACGAAACGTATGCCAAGGGTGAACGATGGTACATCGATCAGATGCCGCATACCAGCGAAGAACAGGTGAGATGCGTTGCAGAGAAGATTACTGTATACCATACGATACTATACTATTGGAATACTTGACTCCGTTCCATACAAATATCCGACTGTCGCTATATGGTCTGTTTTATAAGCGTATTCAAGCTGTACACAGTTAGTTACAGTTACAAAGCTTTGGATACGGCTTAGGACTGCGAAAAATGTCAATACTTTCTCAAATTTGGGTAATTGGAAGGAATCCTAACAATAAGATTTTTTCATAAAGTGACAGTCGGATATTTGTACAGAACGGAGTCAGATAAGCTAATAGTACAATGTTGTATTTGTATTACTGAATGTATACCTTATCCCCCCTCTTCCTGTAAAATTTTCGATGGTCCCTATAAATTCCAAATTTCAGACGTGTTACGAAAAAAATGAATATGGTACAAAATGTGTGTAAAGTGGAAGAGTCCTAACAATAAGATTTGAACATGTGTTCTTTCACTTATCAATAACCCAGGGCTGTGTAAGCACCAACAGCTCTTATTGTTAGTTGTGGCTACCAGACTCTATGACCTGTAAGTAAGTACTAATAACCTTACAATTGGCCAATAACCGTGGTACTTACAGATAGCAGTGGAGAAGACGCCAGGATACTTCACCAGTGAGGTCGCACCACGAAGAGTTCATAAACTCAATCCTCACATGAAGATCATTCTTATCGTGCGGAATCCGGTCGTGAGGGCGATCAGTGACTTCACCCAGGTTCGTTCCCCTCTTCGACATACCCCCGTTATATTGAAACAGTGGATTGAAATGGACAATTGATTCCTTGAGATTGTGCTTGCCTTATGCTGCAGAAGCAGGCCACGCGGTTTTGTCTCCTTTATCAACACTAACGTTACTATCACTGTTACTGTTACTGTTACTGTTACGGCATCCGACTGTAGCACTTATATTATTGAGACGTCGAGACACCACGCTCTATGAGATAAGGCATCTCGTTGTGAGAATAATCTAACCAACATTAAGAATTTTTTAAGCCCAATAAAGTATAATATTATACAATAGTTTACAAGGAATATTTGTATTCCTTTAGGTATTTTACAACCGGTTGGAGGCGAACAAAACGCTGCCGGTATTCGACAAACTTGCCTTTGCCAACGGTTCCATCGATATGAGCTACAAACCGGTGCGCAACTCGCTCTACGATGTGCACTTGCAAAGGTGAGCGATTAAAGTAACTAAGTAATAAACAATGATAAGTGTAAGCTTTTATCTCATTACTATAACATTTGCTTTACTATTGGAATACTTGACTAGTCAATTGACTCCGTTCTGTACAAATATCCGACTGTTGCCATAAAGCCAATTTTGTAAGTGTATTCAAATTGTTGACAGTTTATTGTATGCCTAACTCTTACAATTAGAGTGTTGTGAGAAATTTCAATGCTTTAACAAATTTGTGTATTTGCTAAGAATCATAACAATAAGATACCATATACAGCAACAGTCGAATATTTGTACAGAGTGGAGTCAAGCATGCCAATAAGAAAATGAATTGCTAGTTCCAGATGGTTACGATTCTTCCCACTATCGCAGTTTGTCATTGTTGATGGCGACTTATTCGCCAAAGATCCACTTCCGCAGGTTTGAAGTTTCAAAAGATATACAATACAGAATCATTTGGATATCTTTATTGTTGATAATACATGAATTTTTATTCCTTATGTGAAAACGAACGAAATGGTTATATAATTTAAATATATGTGTTTTTGGTATAGCATTATAAATATGCGTTCGTGAAAAAAACTGTTGTTCCACATTGATCAAGTTCTAGGAAGGAGATTGTTAGTGCTAAATAATAATAAAGTGTTTGCCTGGCAGTTAGTGCAAGTTCTGTGGCATATACATAAAAGCGTGTATTCTGCGGTGAACAAATCGAGATAAAGAGTACTATACTTTTCACAGAAAGGCTGAAATCGCCGTCTAAAAAACTTTTCACGGCGCTGTGTGGACGTGTTCTTAGTGGACGTGTTCTTGTCATAGACAAAGCTGCTACATACATATTTCTTTGCGATGATTGTTTCTGTTTCAGCTTCGCTTGGTGGAAAAGTTCCTGCATCTACCGTCGAGCATTCAACAACATCAACTCGTCTTCAATCCCCAGAAAGGCTTCTACTGCTTTCGGAAGACTCTTGACGCGAAAACCAAGTGTTTGGGACAATCGAAAGGACGACCACATCGGAGTATTTCAACGGAAACGAAGATCACACTGCATCGACTTCTGGAACCGCATAGTAAAGCGTTCTTTGCCCTTACTAACAGAGTGTTTGATTGGAGTTTAAAAGCAACGTTGTCCTAGTACCGCCACTATCAACGTGCAAGTTGTTAGTAAGATCTCTTTTGTTTTTCCCGGTGATAATATTGCATTAGTCCTATTGACATTTTTGAGTGAATACATATTCGACTGTATCTTATTGTTATGTTTCTCCCTCATTACCCAAATTTGTTTATATATTCAAAAAAATTTTAAAGAGAAATTCATGAAGCTGTTAAAGTTTCCAATTTTTTGTGCGTTTGAAAATATTAGCATGATGCGACAGTCGGGTATTTGTACAGAACGGAGTTAGTTATTACAGTAATACTGCTTCAGTTGTAAATAAATAAATCTCGAACTTTGTTCTATTTCTATGTTTTAGTGAAGAACAACAACACTTGTCGTTTACTTATTGTTGGATGTGCAATAATTTTAGTCTTTCCGGATTACATATGTAAAGTGTATTTATTCTTAGCCATAGAGATTTACCCTGTGATCGATTAACGTGTACTGCATTGCTGAGCATTTCACTGAACAGTAATTGTTAATAAATATTGAATATGATCTACAGTATGCTACACATAATGTGATGTGGAAACCAGAAGACGTTGATGATCAGGTGGGAGGCTTGTGATTCAAATAACTCATGCTCACAAGTCTTCTAGTCTATTATTATTCTTCCTTATTCTGTATTCTTGAGTAATGTACTACGTTTCATACTTGCTCAAACAATAAGACGTTTAGGGAGATTTGAGACCATTGTTGCGTAACAGCAAAACTGCGTGGGCAAGCTTCTGTGAGGGGGCAACTATATAAGGAATGATGGTTTTTCCCTCTGAGATTCCAGGATTTCCTGCCTTCTTAAATGTATTTCTTTCAAAGATATCGCATATCTTTCGGCTACATTCTTGTCTCCATGGGGACAGGCATAGACAAACTTCCAATTCGTGCAGTATCTTACAATTAGTATGTCGAACTGTCTGTGGCATCTCAGGGCTAGAACTTCTTTACAGAACCGTTTCTTTGTCAGACGTTAGATATTTTGGAATGGTTAGATAGAGCTTTTTCTTTTGGTAGGACCACTTTAGCCTTGTTAGATTATGAATGAGGTTCGTGACCTTGTCGTTTCAGGTGCAAAAAGGTTTTTCAAGCACAAAGAAACCTGAATAGTCTGTCTGCTCTCCACAGTGTCTACAGTCCCCTGTTCACAATTCAAAGATTGAAAATTACTACAATGTTTTTTTATCATTTCAAATTCCTTTGTATTGGTCAAAGCCTTCACCCCCAGGCACCTTTCAGACTTGCAAATGTGTTGCAAGTCTGAAAGGTGCTTGAGGGTTCATAACAATCATTTTCCCCATGTTAGGCATAACTAACAATATGCAACATCCGGGTCAAAAATGAGGGTTCAGAAACACTGCAGCGCCAAGCAGTGAATAAAACCCTCAAAATATTATAGAAGGTTACATTCCTGTGAGCTTTGTAACACGTTTGCCCGTATGTAGCATATGTACAGCTGGCGTGGAGACAAAGAGACACCTGTGGGCATGCAACCGTGACCCCTTTTCCAGCATTGCTCCCGTCATCACTTCCCTATAAGTACCTTCGGTCATAATTACCGCAACACCTACCTGTCCTTGGGCATTTTGTTCCATTTTGGACTTCAACAAACTATACCTTACTCTTTTTGTATTTGTATATATCTAAATCTTTATGATTTCAACAATGATATTAGTTTCAACAATGGTGCAGCTCGGAGGATTCCAAAATGGAGCCTGAAGGAAATGCTGATCAATTGGTTATTTATGATAATATTATAGTTGAGCATTTTTTTAACTTATAGCTTAGTGTTTTAAATACTAAAAGACTTTAGTGTGAACCAATTCATGACACTATAATAGTGATGATGGATTTGTTTAGCGGATGCGACATGTCTCTGTGTGCTTTGAACATTGACGCGCCCCAGCAAACTAGTTGTGACCCACCGCACTCATTGGTTTGTTTACTTGCCGCCAAATTTTGCTATACATTCATTCCTATGTTTTATGCAGCTTTGTGGTTTATTTTCATTATAGAAATGTGTGAACAATCGAGAACATTCGATTGATTGCAGAAATTCGCCGGAATTTGCACCCCTTCGCTCCCAAAAGTACACTCAAAGTTCCTTTCATTCAAGCACTTTATTCCGATAAATTCCCGGAATTTACACGTATTTTTTTCTGCTTACATGTGCTTTTACGGGTTAGGCATCTACATATTTGCCAAAGTAACCAGTTTGTAAAAGGGGACCGAAAACCGTGAGTTTACTAAAGAAGTTACTTCATGTATCTTCCCTGTAAGTAAGTGTTACAGGGAAGATACAATCACATTATTTTTGAACACATTTATTTGAACAAAATAACGGATTCCGGCCCTCTTAAAGCAAGCAAGATTTTCATTATCTTTACAATTGCCTATTTTGCCCCGTAATTTCGTCTGTTCTTCTGTGTTCCTTTAGACTTATACTGCCATTGTTGTACCTTGCTATCATAATTTAGTCAATTTATCATGTGGAATAGTCCGAACATGAAATTTGGCTCACTGAAGCATCCAAACTAGTACGGGCTCGCACCAGCTCATTGAATTGTTTGTGTTCCATTCTGGTCATGAATTGTTTTTGGCACGTGGTCTACACCAGACCTGCTGTCTGCGCCTCCAGCAACACCAATCTTACTGCCATACATAAGCCGTGCTTGACATTTGGTCAGATCGAGCTCCGTACGACCAGCCATATACAACTGATTGAATTTTGTTGTTCCTTTGGCATACGTTGCCCCTACATTGACAACAGCGTTGTTGATAACGCCGGGGCACTCTGTTTTGGGTGACCTTAACATTGGATGCACCCCCATTTGTGAACCCTTATTTTCATTTTGCACACCCAGTTTTGGCGTCTTAGTATATTAGATAGTCCCTAGACATTAGATACCCTGTTTCCGAAATATACAAAATATAGCATGTGATCGGAACCCCTGATCGGTGCACCATATCGATTCAGACGGGCTAACAAGAGTATTCCAATGTTCCCATGTCTCGTGTTAATTTTGGGCGGCGTGTGGCCATGTTGTCTGGTTCGCACTGGCACAGCTCTCTGGCCCATCTTCCTTCCCTCCACTATCGACCACCCGCACGTCAAATAAGGGAGTCTTTCCCCGGGAAAAAAAAAGAAGAAGAAGAGCAAGGAGAGAGACGTTTCCCAATTTACGGCCGCGACACTCCTCTGGTTACACGGCAACAACTCGCCGCGTCTTTTATTGCGCGCGCGATGCGCGAGCGTCTTGTTTCGCGCGAGCACCCTTTCTACTAGTTTGTGTTCGGTTGGCTGTGAAAGAACCAATTGCACTCGCTGTTACGCGTATTTTGATCTTTTTTAGGTTGTAGCGAACAAAACACTACGTGTTCCTTGGACTGTTACTCATGCATTTCTTCATGATCAAGTTTTCCGAAGTAGATCTGGTTATTTCTTAACTCGCCTAATCTATTTTGCTCAATTTTAGCAAGTCTATTATAGTTATTTTGTTAATAAGATACAAAAATGATGTTGTTAATTGAAGGAATGGCCAATGTTCTTCACGAAGTTTGGTCAATTTCGCCAAAAAATTTCTAGAAACCCTTCTTCTTGGGAGAAAATTGTTTTTGTTTGCGCCATTTCTGTCACAGCTGACTGATGGCCATCTCTGCACACTTCCGCGATATAAATCTCTGCCTCCGTTCTCTCCCGATGTTTATTCCATTTTTTATATATAGAAGTTTCTGTTTGATTACTGCTAGCATTACTTTTTTTCTAATGTTTGTATTTTCTGAAAAAAAGCTTAATGGGCAGGAGGGAAGGAAGAGTTGTAGTTGTGTGATGATGAACACATTGAAACTTGTCTTTTACTGACTGAGATCTTGATCAATGTTTTCCATCTTTACTTTTGTTCACAGTATGAGTCAGCAATTATGTTCCCAAAATGCACATATAGTCCTTGCCATAGTAGCTTGTCATATACCTTGCCTTGGTATAGTTCTTTCTATTCTATTTTGTTAAGACAGTTCAATTATCTGTATAGTGACATTCATAGTGACATTCAAAAGTTTCATAGTGTTCGAACTTTTCGATCTGCCTACTGTGCTATGCTATCCACATTCTGTTTACCGTCTCGATCATAGAGTAAAAAGGTGCATTTTCCGGTAAACGTCCTGGTTTCAGAGGGAAAATGGGAACACCCCTCCCCCCTTCCACCTCAAACTCTTGTAAGAAATGTGTTCATAACGAGTGTTTTATTGACCCGCCACTTTTGTGTTCAAGGAATACACATAAGCAAATTCCTCGGTAAACTGACGGTTTCCGGTCCCCTTTAAAGAACCCCTACGACGAAAGTTCACTCAGATTTAGCTGTCATGTCCATTAATGTCTTTTCCCCCGTATTTTTTCCAATGTTCGAAACAAATTTGTGCGCACATGTTCAGTTTTTTCTTCTTTAACGAAATAGAATTCCCGTGACACAGACATTTCTTGCCTCTTTGAGCATGTACTTTTTGAAGTTTGCTCCTTTTCTTCTTTCTTAGTCACATTCTCACACCGCGAATATAATTTTCTATTTTTTTGTAAATACAAAGCTTTAAAAAATCGTTTACATATTTATCATACTTTGATACTTACTTGGATGTAGTAATATCGTATTTTAGTCAATCTTCTCATGTTGAACGACGTTTTGACTGTTCAATAGCCACTAGTTTTGTGTTTCAAGTGACGAATAACTGGAATTTTCTTTGCGGTTTTGCATTTTGTAATAAATTTTGTCTTCCGAATTTTCGCTTCATTTCTGTTTGTTTCAGTGTTTTCGAGAGGAAGCTTTTCGTAGATGAAAAGGACCGACCGGTTTGTATAGTTTTCGAGAGACAGAAAGCACTATGGACAGTGAGTTGAACTTTTCTAAATATTATTTTTACTTTCTTAAATTACTTTTTATTCCCTTTTTTGCTTGTTATATCAAAATTGGAGGGATGTATATGCGGACCGAATTTTATATGGATGTCTTAATTTTTCTGTTTTCATAGCTAAAGATAGAAGTTTTTTCCCTATATTACCTTTGAACAAAGGGGTTGTTTGTCGGAAATTACCACCTTTTTACTTTATGAGTGTCCATGAGAAGCATACTGTGACGACGGAAAGTCGCCGCCCAATATAAGAACCGCCTGGATAAGAACCACCTGAATAAGAACCCTAGAACAATGCTAATTTGATTATCCTTTGTCCGAGGGTTCTTATCCAGGCGGTTCTCATTCTTGGCGGCGCGGAAGGCATTGCGACTGTTACGAGACAACTAATTATAT
Organism: Koerneria luziae; assembly: GCA_014805365.1. Lineage (NCBI taxonomy): Eukaryota > Metazoa > Nematoda > Chromadorea > Rhabditida > Neodiplogasteridae > Koerneria > Koerneria luziae. Next base: position 12,743 of record JACMIJ010001201.1, read on the forward strand.
TTCGTCTTGTCTGAATTGCCTTGAACGGTGTCGCATTGTCATTGTTATCAGTAGTTCGATAAGCAGGCGCATTTTTGGTTTTTGAACTGCTTGTCTGCGCATCAGTCCACAATGGTCTTTTTGGAAAGTCTGGTTAGCTATGAAGCCGTGAAGAAGAAGGTTACGTTTGGTAATATTTTAGTTTTGTCGGTTATAAATTCTTTATTAACTGAGAATCTATGAATAGCCAAAAAAATGTGTAAATATATTTGCTTTCTATGGTTGTGAGGGAAATTTAATTATTTAAAAAAAACCGAGCACAACATAAGTGGAGGTTGTTGAGTGGTTGATGAATAGAACTTGCTGTTCAGAGCGCGTCCAACTGCCTTTTTTGTCATTAGTTACGAACGAAGAAATATTTTTTTGCTACTTTTACCGATTTTTTTCGAATCCTATTTTTTGTTACCTGCAAATAGTTGACCACGCCTAGGTCTATGGTTAAAGGACGATTCCCAGGAGTTTTAGATCGGAAGGAAAACCTAACCAAGGTGTGGGCCATGGGCATGACAGTACATCAATACCGTATCACGATGCAATTTACAATAACCTTGGAGATA
>JACMIJ010001202.1:0-13332 GCA_014805365.1 Koerneria luziae
GGTGCCCTATCAGGGTAAGTTGAAAGGAACACTATTTTCCTTTCACATGAGAAATAGTGCTATTACTACGGCGGCTGAGTGTGGTTAACACTTCTGTGAGATTTTTAGTGATATGATAGCCAACTGAGTGTTTGAGGCTTGAGAAAAAAATGAAAATAATCATTAAAAAATATTACACACAACTATGCCCTTTTAATAATAGTCATGTATCACAGCAAACACAAGAATATAACATTTAACAACATAATAACATTTATTCCGCAATCAGAGGGGTTCTTCGGCGGGCGATAACACTCTTCCATCGGGGAACATCAACGATAGGACATTTCAGAAACGTTGGGCCAAGGTCGTCGGTGAACTCGTCTCGCCATCTCGTCTTTGGCCGACCACGTCCGCGACTGTGCTCGTATGGCGTCGATTCCGTATCCGGCGCGTCCAGATTTTTCCCGGCATATGACTGACGTCCTGTGCGTCAGTCACAAGCGAGGAATATGTGTGCTCAGAACTCCCTGCAGGCGAAATGTCTTGAAATAGGTTCTTGCTTTGTCAGCCATGCCTACTGTGGAACACGGATAAATAGGGCATAACGATGTGTGACACTTTTTTGATGAGTAAGCCTATTCATTGGTCTTTCGATCTGTCAAGCCTCAAGGAATCCTCAATTTTTATTGATGTCATTAAAGGGGGCCGGAAACCGTGAATACTTCGAGGCAAAAACCACCATTTCCTTATATGGTTTCCCCTCACAGAAGTTGTGGGTCTCTTATACATGCAGTTCTGCTAACACAAAAGAACGGTTTCTGGTCTTCTTGAAAGAACCTACAGAAGTGTTAGCCACACACAGGACTAGGTGTGGCTAGCATTGTACTTTAATAGTATACTAGTACCTAGTACCTATAGGTACTCTACATATGCCATTCATTGGACACGAATTCAATCCTCGGCAACGTCCTCACCCAACCCAAGTGTCAACCCTGCGGGGTAAACAATTGATTGTTAAAGTTTCACAAAAAAAGTAATCCGTCCGCGTGAACGCCTAAGCAACTTTGGACTTGATAGACCCTGGCCCTCTCAGCACGCATTATGTTAAAGTTATAATAAAAGGACTGCGAAGCCCTCTTCCGAAAAAACCTCTGCGTTTTGTAGCAATTACTAGATCGCCTTTAAATTCTTTTGTCTTTGCATGCAAATGAGATATGAGATCATGAAACGCACTGTGATAGCAGACCGATGAGCATACGACGAACCACAACTTGTGTATGGGCTCACATGTCTAAGAAAATGGTAGTAAGGATTCATTCTTGTGTGCGCGCAGCCGGAGAGCGGGAGCGTCATGCTCGCTTTCTCCTGCTCTCCCGGCCATCGTCCTCTACAACGCGCCGAGGGTCCTCCCTTTGGCCACCTTCTGGCCAAAGGAGTCTACATCCAGCACTGAACTACGACACCACCACCACACAAAGGAGAGCAGTGCGTCTTAAAGGGTAACCAAGAAGGTTGGAAAGCATGCCATGAGATCGGCATATGATGGTAGAAGCCGTTGGTGTGGCTCCATCGTGTGACACCGAACAGCGAATGGTGGGAGGAAGCCACTACCAAGGGACAACCGAGGGAACCCGTGAGACTACCATTTCGCCCGCAGCACGTAAGAAGGTGTCGATTCTGCGATTAAAAAAACTGCAAAAAAAACTGCATCTTCGGTCTCCCACTTCGTCCATGCGGCATTAACTTTGGGGTGGTAACATCGGCTACCGTCCATTGTGAGGCGGATGTGATGTGATGTCCGATGTCACACAAAAATGACAACAGTTTAAAATTAAACAACGAAGGTTGTATTTCCGGTGGTACGAGCATTCTGAAATAAACGTCGTATTCCCGTTTGCGCGCGACCGAAGAGCATGAGCATTTTTTGTGCTTTCTCCTGCCACAATGTCTAGGATCCTCATCAATTGAAGTGTCTATCCAATCGTGTGAACATCAACAAAAGATAAGAATTTTGGTGTCGATTCTTCCACACTGCGAGTGCGACTGATGTGCGAAGCTCGATTTATTCGACGCACTGATAACATGGTGGCAAGGTTCTTAGAAGATGGTCATGAATTGGAGATGCCACTTGCGATCTCCGTTGCCCGCGCCGGTGGTGTACACCATTCGCAGAACGTTGTCTGCTTTCGTTCGGTAAATGTCTGGGTTGGATGTGTTGTACAGTCTGGAATACTCGAAGATCATTGGCAGACAGTCAAACAACGTCTCCTGCTAAGCTGTGCAATTTCGTAAGCACATTGGCGATGGCTCAGCATTTCGTCAACACGGAACAGAACGTACGTGGCGATCGGGTTCTGACTTGTCTCTCCTTCGAAGAGTTGAATGCTGTCTCCTTCAGTGAGATCAAATTCGGGGAACTCAAGCAGCACGTGCTTGCCGTCGGGTGCGGCGAAAAAATACTCGCAAGCCAATCCCGGAGCATTCGAGGATGGATATCCGGGTGAGTACACTTCGGCTCCGTTGACAAACGTGTTCTCAGTGGGACATGGAGAACCTTGCACGGTGGCTGAAAAAAAGTGACTCTTGGTTTCGAACTATAGGTAAAATCGCTCCCTGTTATGTACAAGTAGGGTTTGTGGAACGAAATTGTTTTCTTTCCATAAACTGTGGATTTTCGAGAACTAACCGTTGATAGCACAGACGTACGGTAGACGAGTCAGCTGATCGCAGTGGACGGATATCCACTCTCCCTCCAGATACCTGGTCAGCAGTGCTCCGCACACACCGAAGATTCCATTGGGCATGCCTAAGGTATTATAGATGCCTGTACAACCAATGTTCAGTGTTCCTCAATTAGTTACTGCGGAATCAGCACTCATCAGATCTTCTATTCAAGCGGTGCGTCACAAAATGTACCGTTATTTCGTTCCAATGTCAAAGTTGGAGTAGTCTATGGGGGTGCTGTCCGACCAAGCGGGTGTTCCATTGATCAGCTGTAATCCGATGAAGATTCCATCCACGAGCGCCTTCTCGTTGGCAATTCGTCGCACAAACGCATTTGTCTGCAATAAGTAATTGAAATGAGCGATCTACAAGTACTAAACAAATCTCGCCGTCAAAATAACCTTTGAGTTATGAGCAATGATGTTGTTTCATTGTATTTTCATTTTCCTCACGTTTCATTATGTCGTTCAAAAACAGGAAGAACAGTTCGATAACGATACCGGTGCGTTATCATTGCTAAGCACATTGCTATTGGCTTAACTGACAAAATTAAATATATTATGGCAGTCGAATATTTTTACAGAACGGAGTCAGATATTCCAATAGCATCTTAAAGGAAAAAAGAAATAACGATATTACAAACACCTGCGGATTGTGGATGGAAACAAGATGTCCACCATCAGCCGTGCACACTTCCTCGGCGCTACGCCAAGTGTTGGGTTCCTTGACCACCTTCAGGCACGTCGAGGTTTCCTCTTCGAATTGGTAGGGAGCGGTGCAACGGCTATCCTCCTTTCCTGAAAGATATTGTCACTATAGGAGCGCAAAACGGTTGTTCTGAAATTTCAGAGCTATTCATGAAGAGATCCGCCGCAACTTTTGTGGGGATGGTGCAAGTATTTGAATATTTGGTGATGTTTCACGGTTTACGACCCCCTTTAAGTATTGAGTTTATTTGATTCATTTCCAAGGCATTGAGCAATAGTGGAGAATCGGTAAATATGTTTGCTCATATTGTGCAGTTTATCGGAGGCGTGGGATTCGAAAAAAAGGAACATGTAACATGCAACATTATGCCTTTGTAATGCTGATGTCCGGCTGTCACTATCTGTTTAAATAAGTCTCATCGTTCTGGTTGTTCTCCATTAACTAATCCACTAACGCACATTGAAATTCTAAATGGTTTCAGAAGCTAATGAATCTGTTGTGAGACAGGAATATTTTGGTTACGCTTGAAAGCGTGAATATAAGAAGATATTCAAATATTTACGTTGAACGGAAACGAATGTTCCAATATTATGTACCTTGGTCGATCGCACAGATATAGTAGTAGGTATCATCCGGTCCGGATTGCCACTGACCGCCGCTGTGGTTCATGATGAATTGTTTCCGGTTGCGGGGGCAGGAGATATCTGGAAAAATGATTGTGTTGGATAGATCTAAAAAAGGAGTATATGTGTTCTTTATTATGCCCATATAATCTTACACCTCCTGTTTTTGTGATTATAGATGTTTTTCGGTCTTTCGAGCCTCGTAACACACTAAGTAGACGTTGATGTCACATAAGAACGTACAGTGTCAGTGTCGAGCACACCCAGGGCAAGCTATGTTTAGCGGGTGTATGGTGCTTTAGAGTTAACTCCTTCTTTAAATACATTTTCAGTATTGTTTTCATTTTGTCTAGTACAATGTTGTATTTGTTCTACAATTGTTATTGGTTGTAGTTCGAAAAATAAGCTGTTCACCATTCGGATTACAATGAACTCGCACACTTGCTTCAGTCTGCCCCACGCCCATGCACAGTGTCGGTACTCATGGTATTGCCTCACAGGCTATAATGTTTTCATGAGCACCTTCCTTAGTTATGTCAGTTTCGTGGCACTTACCGCTGAATCCAAAGTAGTCAAGCGGAGTCTCATCAGCCCAAGCAAAGGTTTTCGCGTCCGGGTCGCACTCAAGTCCGATCCAGGACGAATCCCCGCGTGGCAACAGCATGTAGATGGCGTCATTCTCCTGAAGATTAGCCGTTGAACTTTGATGTGTCCAAGTTCAGTTTTCGTGAATGAACTTTGGTGATAATGGTGATAGGAAGCACGAACTATAGACCCCCGCAACCATAGATTATTAGGGCATGAATATTGTTTTATAACATAAAGCAGACGTGACCAATGCTTTCAAAATCTTTTTTTAGCTTCTTAGGCCATCTTAGATACTACTAGCCATACATAATACAACGGTTTCTTATTTGCCGCACGCTATGTCGGAAGGGTGTGGCCTGCAATATCATCACGGTGGGTGCAGAGGCGAAGTTATCTGACCAAGATGGTAGCATGGTGACAATAAGCATGTGTGCTGATGAACTGCGTCTTGTCTGGAATGCACTGTATTTCGCAGAATGCATGGTATTTCGCTGGCGAGGATCCCCCTGTGTGCTGGCTGCGCATAGCACCATGTAACCAACCGTCTGCGAGTGAATGGAGATGAGGTCGGAACCGTCGTTCTGGCAGTCTGTACGCGCATCTTTGTACGACCGATCGATCGTCACAAACTTAACGCACTTTCCCGGCACGTAGGATTGATAGCCGGAGGGGCACGCGGCCAGAAGCACTAAAAGTGTGAAAGCATCATCTCTGCACTGGGATGCTCTAAATATCACAACATGTTGCTCCCAATGATCTACACTACCTTCATTAGCATACGATATTATCACTACTCATGACAAACGAGTACAAATTTGAGAATGCTGCAAACTGTTTTGACGTAACGTAATATACATATGTATGTACGTGTAGTTTTGTTTGTAGCGTATCGTGGTCCACTTGAAGAGCCACCGGAGTTGTATGTACGTTGAAGCCAGATTACCTACCGCTTGGAAGAAGGGTGAGGACGAGGAGAAGAGCACGCAGCATATCGGCTCCCGGTGTCTGCGTTCCGCGAAACGGCTTCCGCTGGCGCGCCTTTTCATCGAGCACTTTTCTTGACGAAACACGTTGTCATCTTCCTGGTCTTCATTTGATAAGCACGACAAAGTGCACTGCTAAATCAGCATCTCGCGTGGGCGACGCACAGTGTACAGGCGTCAAAGAACTGAGCGAACGTGTTTTTATGTGCTGATTGTTGAGTGGAACGTTTTCATAGCAAGATACAAGTACTCTCAAAAAAGCTGATTGAATGTCTAAAAAACGGATTCAATTCTCGGAAAGCCGATGGGAACCACGCCATTTGCGAGAAAATAAGATAAACATACATATATGGTCACGTGCTGTAAAGAAAGACCGTATCGGAGACGGTACATTTTCTGATCATCAGAAGACCAAAAGCTATTAAGTCGATGAACACAGACAAGGAAGCACAGGAAGTTGAATTTGTTTGAAACGTTTTCTAGACGTACAGGCTAGCCTACCATTCTCATTTCATAACATTTCGGCAATTTTCCAGACATGCGTGTGATGTCCTCTGTGTTACCATAGTATAGTACAATATGTAAGTATTTATGGCCACAAGTATAAATCAAGAGTAATGCTTTGCCCGTAATCAGAGCAGTTCCTCGACGGGCGAATTCGATGTGCAAGGAATACTTATGGTGGCAAGATCCTTAGAAGATGGTCATGAATTGGAGATGCCACATGCGAACTAAATTTCCCTTGCCGGTGGTGTACACCATTCGTAGAACGTTGTCCGTTGTCGTCCGGTAGATGCCCGGGCTCGAGGTGTTGAACAGTCTGGAATGCTTGTGACCATACTCCGGACAGGTGGACGAATGTTCTATCCTGAGCATGTGCTGGGCAAAACATAGCTGAGACTAACGGTTCAGTGCTTCGTGAACGCAGAACGAATCCTACGCTTTACTGGAAATCAGCATGAGCATTTTTCACGTACGTCCGCCAAGAATAATAACAGTCGAGATAAAAACCGCATGAATAAGATCCCTCGGGCAAACGATACTCAAATTAGCGTGCCTTGTTCTACGGTTCTTATCTGGGCGGTTCCTATCTCTGCTGTTCTTATATTCGACATCACCGTACGAAAACATACAATAGTACATGCATGTCTGTTTTAACTTCAGCATGCGTTTTCAATGCAAAATAATACTTACGTGGCAATCGGATTCTGACTGGTTTCTCCTTCGAAGAGTTGAATGCTGTCGGAGTCAGACAGACTGAATTCAGGAAACTGGAGCAGCACGTGCTTGCCCTCCGGTGCAGCGAAGAAGTACTCGCACGCCAATCCCGGGGAATAGGATAAGGGATATCCGGGTGAGTACACCTCGGCTCCATTGGTGAATGTGTTCTCGGTGGGACAAGGAGATCCTTGGACGGTGGCTGAAAAGAAACGTGACTCTTGATTTCGATCTATTGGTAAAATAGCTCCTATGGGGCTTGAGGAATGAAAAGGGGATAAGCAAAGGGTTACAAAAACACTGGTTACAAAAGTCAAAGATTTTTGATCTCAGGCTATAGAAAGAGGTAAGTCTCACTGTAAGCTAGAAATGCATAGGATTGTTTTAGGACTGAACAGAGGATTTACAATTAGCGTTGCAGCCGACGAATTCCCGTTGCACATCATACATTGATTTACCGTGCCTCACTTTGTATTCGACTATGAACGAAGAAAAAATGTACGAGCTCTTAGACGTGTAAAAGTTGTGCAGACTTAGCAGTTAGTAATATCTTCTTGTGTGAAAGAAGTATTTTAATTTCTATGGTTCTAATAACTAACCGTTCTTGGCACAGACGAACGGCAAACGGGTCAACTGATCGCAATGAACCGACACCCATTCTCCCTCTAGAAACCTGGTCAACATTGCGCCACAAACACCGAAGATTCCGTTGGGCATTCCTGAATTGAAGTAATAGCGGAGTAATTGCAATCAGCGGAATCCGAACTCATCGGATCTGCCTTTCATGTGGGCCAAGATGATGCAAAATGCAATACCAATGTCAAAGTTGGTGTAGTCTACGGGACTGCCATCCGACCAGACGGATGTACCATTGACCAGCTGGAGTCCGATGAAGATGCCGTCCAGGAGCACCTTCTCGTAGGCAATTCGTCGCACAAAGGCATTGGTCTGCAATGCGTGGTGAAAATGAGTGAGGCACAAACAAATGTCGTCAGGATTATCCCTGAGTATGATCCATGGAGTTGTTGCGTTGAGTCGCCTTATCATGACTCGTTACGTAATGCGTTAACAGGATAGGACACAGTATCGAACCCAAATCGCAAAGAAGTCGTTTGTGAAAAGTAAAATAAAACACCTAATAAAAACACGCTACACACCTGTTGTCCATGGATGGACACCAGATGTCCACCGTCGGCCTGGCAAGCCCTCTCGGCGCTCTGCCAAGTGTCCGGCTCCTTGACCACCTTGATGCACGTCGAACTCTCCTCTTGAAATTGATAGCCAGTGTCACAGCGGCTGTCCTCGTTGCCTGGAAAGCACTCACATTGAGGGAGCTGCAAAATATTTTTTCTCCGTAAATAATAACGGAATGAGAAAGAAAGAAACATGTATAAGAAACCAAAAAAACTTCTGTGGAGGTAAGGGAATAGGACGGAAACCGCAAATCCTCGAAAAAAACGGTGTTTAGGATTCGAGGCTATACGGTTTCCGTCCTCCTTTAAGTATGGTCTAGTTATTGTTTGTGTGCAAGTGATTTTGTGCGCTTACCCCTAACGATTTGTATTACCTTGGTCGATCGCACAGATGGCGTAGTAGTACAAATCCGATCCGGATAGCCAACGTCCGGTGTTGCGATCCATGATGAACTGCCTTCGATCGCTGGGACATGCAACACCTAGAAAAAAATATGGAAAATGAGCTGACGATTTTTAAAATCAATTATGTTACATAAATCGTCGAAATTATTTTCACTTTTCCCTGTACAATGTTGTATCTGTTCTACAGCTATCAGTGGCTATAGCAAAAGATTCACCATCATGGTATCAGTGATACCGCATACTTATAATACTTTGTTATTTCCCATATTCCTAGCCAGTGTTATCACGGCACCCACGAGACTTTAATGTTAGTTGTTACAGTTGCCCAAATGAGTGCTTACTGCTGAATCCGAAGTAGTCGAGCGGCGTTCCATCGGCCCAAGCAAAGGTTTTCTTGTCCGGATCGCACTCAAGTCCGATCCAAAATGAATCATCTGTAGGCGTTCTTGCGAAGATGGCATCATTCTCCTGAAAATAATTTTTTCGATTGCTCGCTTTATAATGGATAACATGAATGCTCACTCACTCTTACTACTGACGTATGTCTAAAGCATTAGAGTCGTACACGTTAAGCCAGAAGCACGCTGGGAGGCCAAATTGCCTTAAGAGTATATTTTGAATGTTGCAGTTACTCTGATCGGTCACAGAGTAGTTGGGTAACTGCGAATATTTCCAACTTTCAATCTTTTTCGTTATCAAAACATGTTATTTTCCCGAAGCATCTCGTCACTGACCGCCTGCGAGTGAATGGAGATGAGATCGGCACCGTCCTCCTGGCACTCCGTACGTGCATCGTCGTAATGTGCCTCGGTTGTCACAAACTTGAAGCATTTTCCCGGTACGTAGTTTTGATAACCATATGGGCATGTGGCCAGAAGCACTAAACGTGTGTGTACTATTGGGATGCCTGATTCCGTTCTGTACAATTGTCCAGCTGTACGTTCAATTCTGCTGGTATATTCAATTTTTTCAGCACATTGTAGGCTCGCAAGTTTTTGAGACAGCATTAAAAAAAAGTTTAAAAAATTAAGTCGAATGCCTTAGCAATTTTGTGTAGTAATTAATACGAAATATTACAAAATGATTTGAGCATATAAAAAAATTGGGCATAATTTGAGTCGCGTGCTGAAATACAGCTACTATTTAGTTTACGGATAAAGTTTTTTTGCGCAAATCATTTTGTGAGCCTATAGGTTCGTCTCCCGGAACATGTGCACATTTTGGCAGCATTTCATGGTCTTGTGACATGAAACATCCGCCTGAGTTGCACTTTGTTTATTAAAGCCAGATAGCCTACCGGTGGGAAGAAGTGTGGCGACGAGGAGAGTACGCATCTCGGTTCACGGGCGTCTGCTCACCGTGACACGGCATCTGCCTGCGCACCTTATATACAGCGCATCCAGCATCTTCCTCGACGAAACACTTCTCATCTCGTTGATCTTCATCTGATAAGCACGCCGAAGCATACCGCACGCGTGGGCGGCGCGCAGCGTTCATGCGTCAGACGAACAGATAGTCACGTTGTTTCGTGTGCCGATCGTCGAAAAGATCGTAGTCTAATGAGAGCAGAATAAGCCTCAACAGTGCCGGAGTGCCTCAAACACTAGCGCGCACATCTTGGTAACGTGTCCAGCGAGTGCAACTTCATGCACCCTTGTCTGGATTGATCGGCTTGATACAAGTCACTCGATACGCAGGCATTGTGAGCGGATAAGGCGCCTGTATATGCCCTTGACCATAACACATCCGAGTTTGATTTGTTTGTTTGACTCAAAACGTTCAATTTCTTCAGTATTAAAAAGGGTCGGAAACTGTCATTTCATTCGCAAAAAAATGTGTGCATAACGTGTGTTATATGGACCCGCCACTTTTGTGTTTACACTTTATACACTTTATCGCAGAATCGTCGCATTCATAAAAATGACGTGCTGCGGGCGAAGTGGAAGATCCACATGCATCTTCGGTCTCCCTTAGTTGTACAATTTCCTCTCGCCCACTCACTATTCGGTGATACACGACGGAGTCACACCACCGGCTTCTACCATCGGATGCCGATCTGATTGGCAGTGTCCTGTCCTTCCTTGCAACTCTTTTCAAGTGTGTTTTTGTGTTGTGTTCCTTCTGTGTTTAGGGACAAATAAATTCCTCAGTGAACTGACGGTTTCCGGCCTCCTTTTAGCGTGGCGAAATGTTATTGAGAATATGAATGGTATAAACACTCCAGCAAAAAAGCCCCCACTTTGAGGCTAATTCCAGTACTACTGAAGTACAACCACAAATATCCACCTGTCGCTACATAGCTTCTTCAAATTGTCTGCAGTTCAGAACAGGTTCACAAGCATGTAAAATGGTGAAAGTTAAAAAATTTGAATGCCGTGTATAATTAGGTAATTGGAAAAAAACCTAACAATAAGATTTGATCATACAGTGACAGTCGGATATTTGTACAGAACGGAGTCTGGTAACCCAATAGTATTTGGACTGTTATGCCGGGCTCCAAACATCGAGCATCTTCAATTTCCACTAGTTCTTTCCTAATTTCAATTTAGCATTTTTGAGCCTCCACACAAACGAGATGTGTATGTATTTCCAGAGTCCAAAAGCCAGAGCAAAGGATCTAAGCCACTTTAAAGAAGGAGTAAGCTCACTTTTTAAAGTACTATGTCCCCGTTAACCGTAGCTTCTTGCTCTAGGTGTGGTTAACACTTCTGTTGCATATTTAGTGATGCAAATGCATTCCGGGTGTTTTATGAGTTTGAAACACCGAAAAAGGATGAAAATAACACCCTATTTATTCGTGTTCCACAACAAACATAAGACTATTCCGACATAGAAAAAAAATCGCTCACTCCTTTTTTTAAGCAGGAGTACACAATGAACAATTTTGTACGGAATTTGAAATTTTGTCAAACAACTATTAGTGTATTGCTCAATTTAGTTTAAAGGTTATTTGATTCCCTGCAGTCGACTTGGAATACGTCTCTTATCATCTAAGCATAAGAGATAAGAGCTCGGTGTCGATGCTTCGAACTCTGACTGCGACTGAACTCAGAATTTTGGTTTGTTAGGCTGAACAACTGATTACATGCAGCACTATCTCACTTATCGGACAATTGTGTAAGCTCTGTGCTTCAAAGAGGCCTCGCACAACCTTTCATTTCTATGCAGTAGTCAAATTTGTATAATGTTTGCCACTGATTTTATGTTCTATCCACAACAGAGCTGCGATACACGTAAGTGGTAGTTAACGAAGGAATAAACTCACTTTTTAAAGTACTATGTCCCGTTAACCATAGCTTGCCCTGAGTGTTGTTGACACTTCTGTAGCTTGTTTAATGTTATAAATGTTAATTGAGTGTTTTATGAGGCTTGAAAGACAAAAAATCGTCAAAAAATTGCAGGTGACTATGCCCTATTTATTCGTGTTTCACAACAAACATAAGACTCGGGCATAGTAAGAAAAAAAGTGCATTCATTCTTTCTTTAAAAACATGTGTGATGCTTCTAAATAATATCCCTTTAGCCTCTCCGGCATATTCAGCACAGTTCCCTATCCATGGTGCAGGATGTCAAAACTTTTGTACTGCAAACAGCATAGGAGGTCCAAAATTCCATAGAAATATTTCACAGGAGGTTGAAATGACTGCGATTGATTATAGTGTGGATATTGTATGCCTATTGGGCAAGTAGAGTTTTGAAGCAGAATCAACGTCTTCATAATCTGGCGGCTAATTGGGAGATCAGCTGTTTCCTCGGTCTCCATTAGTTGTTCTGTATCCTCTTGACCACTCGCTATTCGGTGATATGCGACAAAGCCACACCAACAGCTTCTATCATCGGATTCCGATCTTTTGGCGGTATGTCACCTTTTTTCACTCCTGATAATGAGTGCTCTGCTTTGTGGTTTTGGTGCTAATTTGTAGTTCAGACAGAACTGGATGTTACCTTGGCTAGAATGTGGCCAGAGTGTGTATCCCCGACATTTTGCGACCGTGAGAGTAAGACAAAATACCCCATTCTTCGGCCCGCGCAGGCATTCAGAATGCTCGTTCCTGCAGTAAAAAAAACTTTTGAACTGTGCACTGTCGTGATCTTTGTACATATGACATCCGACGTCACATCTCATCCGCATCACATACATAGGATGGTACCCACGAAGCCATCACCGCCAGAGTTAATGCCGCATGTGCGTAGTGGAGAACAACAAGAGGGATCCTATGCAATCGAAGGATGCCGGTCTGATTGGGAGTAAAGTCCAAGATCTACTCTCCACGCTCTATGCGACACGATAGGTAAATCATCCACGATGAAAACTGAGCAGTCCATTGTCGCATAAAGGAAGATGCTGCGATGGCCACTTGTCCTAGCCCGATTAAAACGCGTCAAAAAACCAAATGAGATTATGGGTACCGCCCCATTCGCGAGAAGACAAAACAAACCCCTCATATTATGGTCATGTGCTGGATAGTACGAGGGACCGTATCGGACCCGTCATTCTGATCTTTAATTGGAAACCCAGTGGAAATCCCGAAAATCCTTCTATGTGACACCCTACAAGAAGACATGTATTATACATAAGGACTATGATGACTAGCGCTAAGCATCGGGTATTCTGTAACAGTATTATGTACGGACCCTGTATCGGGGGAATAACTCAAGGAAGGAGAAAGAGCAGTAGACATCTTGCTAATATGGACATTGCTGATTTTTCAAAAGCCATATACATACTGTTCTCACAATCAGTTTAATCAGTTGCATAATTTTCTCATTGTTCATGTTAGTGAAGCTCGATTGAAATGCTGATTCTTTTATTACATTATTATACTCGTAATTGATGGCTTCATGTTTCTTAGAAGATAGTCATGAACTGAATGTGCCACTTGCGAGCTCCGTTGCCTTCTCCGGTGG
>JACMIJ010001203.1:0-13325 GCA_014805365.1 Koerneria luziae
TTTTCCGAAAACGCAACTTATGTTTTCAATGCAACATGTACATTCGTGAATATGTATACAACGCGTGTAACAAAAAAAGGAATCAAAGAAAACGTACTATTGGAATACCTTCTGTACAAATATCCGATTTTCGTTTTATGTTTGTTCTTATTGTTATGGCGCTTTCTTCAACACAAATGTCCCGCTGTCAATATATCTACAAGCTTATGAAACGGCAATGTTGCGAACAATTTGTATAATACGGAAGAACCATAACAATAAGAAAGCGACAATCAGATATTCGAACAGGATGGAGTCAGATGTTAAAGGAAGCCGGAAATCGTCATTTCATTCACAAAGAATGTGTACATAACGAGTGTTTTATTGACCCGTCACTTTTGTGTTCAGGGAATACACATAAGCGAATTCCTCAATGAACTGACGGCTTCCGGCCCCCTTTAAAACAGTGCATGGAAGTGTGAATCCTCAACGAGCCTGTTCAGTTCGCGAGAGCGGATGTCGTGCCTGTCGCTTCAAACGATGTCTGCTCGGTGGCATGAACGAGAAGCACATCCGCGAGGAACGATGGAAGAAGAAGAGGAAGGCCGAGGCACAGAAGAACGACTCTGAAGGTTCGCTCTTGTGCTTCGTTTTCGTTCTCGCATATCAGTCAAAGGATGCAACACCATCTATTGTTCATATCAAAACGTTTGAAACTGTTCCAAAATCGTGGATTGGCATATTTCTTTGTTCATTCTTCAAATTCCTTTGTCATAGTTATGTTATAGTTATCACAGTATCGCTGTCTTTTTCATAGCATGCTGTGTGCGGAACCCTTCTTTGAATTGCTGATCCGTAGCCCTGAGAAAATTCCTTTGCGTTTGTATACAAATTAGGCACATAAGGCCCGGCGATCATAAAACGCTATGATATCCGCAACTTTCGCATACTTTCTATTCTTCCACGCAACGTAACACATCAAGAAAGATAACAAACGCAAGGAAAAGTATAATTACCCTACTACTACTTTTAAACAGTATTTTGAACATCAGAAAGATATTGTGTTCCGCAGTTTGTTCGAGCAAACCGAAACACACTGCTAAACATAACACGTTCCTTGTGTTTCCTATCGTCTCTCATCTCTGGACGTGGTGTGTTCACTGTGTTCCACGAAACGCAATTGATCAACCAGTTCAAACCACGATCCGTATCGATTTTCAACCCGTTTCCTGTCGAATCAACTCGCAGAGCGGTTCCCCCAAACCGCCTGTCTGTGTCCTGCCTCATATGCATATGACGACAAGAGATTACTCAAAAGAAGAAAGGTGACCTGAGGATTTGTAGTGCGAATACTGGGAGGGTGGGGAGCACAAGGCGCGGTGCCATCTTTTCTTTGACAATTCAGTTATCACTTTTAAAGCTCAATTACAAAGGAATAAATACATTATTTTGCTATGCCCATAAACTTTTGTTTTTCTGTGAAATATTAATACACGGGGCATAAGTAGTGAGTACTATTGGAATGATGTGAATTCACTAATTGTAAGAAATTAGCCTTTTTTCATTCCCTACACACAAGAGCTGCTGGTGTCGATAAAACACTCTTTTTACCCCTTTTCAACTAAACAAACAAACGTTTCCCTGCTTTCCTTAAAACTGTCTTCCTGTCCTACATATGCGCTGTTGCTTTTTCTTATCCCGGCTCAGCGCCAACTATCGATTTCCCCGGTGATAAACCTGTTCATTATCAGGCGATCGTGACGCGGGCGAGCACTCGATTACCGTACATCTGACCGGTCTCGAAAAGACAGTTGAGGAGCAGATCGGCACGAAAGAACCGAATGAGTTTCGGCTTCGGATGCTCGACGAGTTTGGCATACCAAAGGGCGAGGCGGCCAATGAGAAGATCAAAAAAAAGGTTACATATGTTTATAAAACCTGCAAGCCGAAAAGCCTTGAATACGGGAAACTTTGCCTTTGCTTTGTCTTGTTTGTCAAACCCATTATGCAAAAGTTGGCTAGGTGGCATATCATTGCGCAATAATTGTTGAAAATTGCATACATTGACACTTATTCTTTCTAGCACAATCTCGTACGAGGTAGAATTGTCACTAATTGTAAGAGAAACCTTCATGTTGAAGAAGCCAGAAACTGTCGTTGCTCACCAAGATCCTTTACAGCGAAATGTCTTTGTTACAACAGAAAGTTCGAATCAGTAAATTCGAGACGTTACGCTTTTTCTCGTCTATCTTGCGTTCTATAGCACAAGTTTTATAGCACACATCTTGCGTTTTATATTATAGCTCACACAAGTTTATATATTCACCGTTTACACATGTTATTGTTATATTACAAAAAAAAATCTCTCTGGTCGCTCCAATACAAATCTTGTCAGATGATCTACGAATGTGCGCGAGTAATGGACGATGCCACACTCGTGGACAGCTTTCACAAGATCGCGCACTATCAGTCGGAATGGGCTGGCGGACTCACAATCCTTCAACAGTTCTCGCCCGCTGATCAGGTACTGTACTTGTTTAGCATACATGTATACTGTCTTCTTTAGGACAGGAAGACAGTATACATGTATGCATACACATGATTACTGCTTTTCTTCACTTTGGGATTACTACTTTTCTTCACTATTTTGCATCTTACCGTTAGAGTGATAGTGCAAACAAACGGGCAATTTGTGCCACTATCTCATACAGTCTTTTGAGCTAACAATAAGAAAGGAACACAAAGGCCGATAAACATACGTTATTTTGCTAATTTTATTCTGCGACACTTAAATTAGCAAAATGATACATAAAACGTACATGCTATGAGCATACTCGGTTATGAAGTTGTCCGATTTTTGCATTCTGTCCTACCAGCTAGCGTTTACTAGAATTCGCGGCTCCGTGTGAGAGAGAACACACAAAAAAACAGCACAAGAGATTAAAAATTACAAAAAAAAAATTAAATAATTGTGATAATATTCAGAGAGTCCGTTCAGATGGTATTGTTCCGGCACAATTTCCTCGCTCTAACATGGCTGCATTTCTCGTATCGCACATATCTCACCCGGCAGGAGAAGATTGGTATTCCACTCGGAAACGGATCATGCATACCGTACCTGGCCGAGGCGAAAGAGTACCTTCACGTTAAGTAAGGTTTTTATGTTGACGGATATTTGTATACTTCATTTTGAGATAGCGGATAAAGTTTGCATATTCTATCGTCATAGAAAGCAAAGCTGTTTCCATAGTATTCTGCACAACGTTTCGTGACCGCCGGTCTAACGGGACAATCCCAAAAGCGCACAAATCATAAGCGCACAAGCTCATATTTCTGTCGGTAAGCAACCAATCAACACAAGTTCTGGTATATGGTCCTAAATTGGGCATAACTTGAGACCCATGCTGAAATACAATTACTAGTTAGTTTAAGGTTCAAGTTATTTTTTGTGCGCAAGTCATTTTGTGCGCTTATGGGATCGTCCCGGTCTAACGTGCCCCATTTGCGCACAAGTGACAAGCACTGCCAACCCACCGGGGCAGGCAATTGGTAGTGATTGTAGTATCACGAAGCGTAATCATCGGTCCGTGTGCATGACTGGGCACCTTCGGACTTGATTGCCTCACAACGTCCTGGCCTTCTCAGAACTACCCGCAGGCGAAATGCCTTGAATACGGAAGACTTTGCCTGTTTTGCCTTTACTCCGTCAGATACTCTATCCACACAGATGAAAGCAAAGGCAAAGTCTCCCTTTGATAAGCACTTCGCAAAAAAAAAACACCCGGTAGCGTTATGGAAATGTCAAACCAGTGGTTCTGGAAGTTCCACTGAACTACCTCAAAAACGCTGAACGTAGTACACTAGGAAAAGTATTTTGTGTTTCCAGGTGGTCAACGACGTATGCGGTTTTAGCGGCAAAACTTATCCACACAATTGTGCGTCCGATGATCGAGATGCAGTTGGACTTTGAGGAATACGTACTCCTCAAAGCGCTCACACTTTTCATACCAGGTGCACCTTTAAATATTTGCCATTTGCTTATTGTTACGAGAGAGAGGAGTTGCCAGAGAAAAATAACAATAAGAGTGTCCTAAAGGTGCTTGATTGAATAAAAACCTCACTTTTTCCCTTGTTTCACATGCTGAACACCCAGTTCGACAGTCTAAAACACTACAGCACTAAACACTGATTGTGAGCAATATCCTGAAAATAGAGGGTTATTTTTTGTGAGTGTATGTATATAAACGTTTTTTTCCTTTTTTACTTTTGGCCACGTTTGAACAACTTGTAATTCCTTGCAGACAGCCAACTCTCGCCGGCCGGGATCCAAAAGGCATCAGATGTCCGTGACACCCTGGGCATCGCGCTCTTTACTCACATTGAGAAACGATTCTTGCCCTACGCTCCAATGAAGATCTCCCAACGATGCTCACGAATCAATCTACTACTTCCACCGCTTGTTGTACGTTTCACCTGTTCGTTCTTTGTATCTAAAGGAACTATTTATAACCATATTTTTAAATACTTTTTAAGCTATATTTTTGTGTTTGTAGAATCGCGCATGTAAGATGGAACAACACCGTAACTTCTGTGAGATACAACTATATTAGGAAATGGAGCTAATAGCACAAACGGGTTGTCTTTTGAGAAGTTGACAAAGAATATTTTCTCTTGTCTTACATTGTAATGGCTTTAGTTTGAAACGCACGACAAACGGGACAAGGCACGCGTTATTCTTTATAATTATGCAACACTTTAACGAACACTTTTTCTTCAGAAACAATCTTATTGTTAAAAAGACTACTGACGCAAAAGCGTCTTTTCTGGTCTCATAAGGTCTTAATGTTGATTTGAAACTTACGAAAAAACGGGACCAGTCATATTCTGGGTGGACCCCAATTGCGCCATTCTGCATTTGCGCCATCCGCTCTACAAGCTCCGCTTTAGTTTTTACAAGGCTGAAATTTATGGTGTTGTTGCATGATTGTTGCACATGTGGGTGTTGTTGTTTTTTTGCATGCGCAAATTGCAACTCTCTTTTAGCACTACTTGGCATACGATACCCGCCCGCAATGCATACTCTCACATGGTCAGATAAATCTGACTATGAGAGAGTATGCAGCAAAGGTCCACTTTTTCCAAGCATTGTTTTCCAAAGCCTATTAGATCTTAGCCGGCCCGCAGGAGGCTATAAGGCCTTGAATCGGGAGAACTTTACTTGTTGCTTACATACATGATTTAGAATCAATCAATTGCAGAGTGCGAGTCACTTCGAGGCCAACTTTGTCCAGCAGATCAGCAATATCGGGCAGCCGTCGCAGTCGACTTCCGCCACCCCCGAGAGCTCTTCCACCCCGACGCTCTCTCCGCTCTCCTTTCTCAACAATCCTCCACCTCCTCCCCGATAGCAACACCACTGTCTTTCACTTCACGCTGTCCTTCAATTCTCACTTCTCACTTGTCTAGTCAGATTGCTTTGCTTGGATGGCACATGTACTTATGAGTAATGAATGGCACAGTAGATGATGAAGAGATGTCACACATCGTACCGAACAAATTGACGTCCCATAACATACCATAACAAGCAAGAAACCATGGGCTGCATCACACTACCAACGTACAAAAAAACCCGACTGTCGCCATATTGTATGATATCTATCTAGCCTGAAAATGCAACCTTGCAAAGATGATGACGTTTGTTCTCAGGTCATAGTAACTTCACTTGCATAGGAAACGACGTAGAGATGTGATAACTTTAGACATGTTTGCAATTTGTATAGTCAAACACTCAACACTTGCTTCAACTTTCCACGTGTTCCTCCTTTTTTCCAAAGATATGATACTCTCTGCCTAACAATAAGGTCAACCGCGCCTTTCTCACTGTTTGACACAAAAGTGGGCGAAAATAGCCACGAGGAGAAATTTCCGCCTCTCTCTCTCTCGCTTGATACAATCGGTCTCCACGATCTCGTGCAAACCCGTTTTCGGCTGGTCATTCGCATCTCTAGCCTGGTCGGAGCGAATTTAGTTTGAACAAAACTGTTCAGGATCGGTGTCGCGAACGTGTTTTTGGCGCAGAAAGTGTACGTTGGTTGAACAGAAATGCGGATGTGTCGCATGACGGCGATTTTGATGGGTCAACCTGACACACCGGTACACCATTCGTAGGGGAAAACGCCGTACATTTTCTTATGGCCAGGGGATCGACGAAGATGCAGGTCATGTATGCATCCATTGCAAACATATCACTAGCACAATACGAAAAGGCAGTGCAACTTCCAACGGTCTCAAATTTGCATGTCTCTTTGTTATAGAAAGTGACTCTTTTAGGTACTGTATGCAAACACGGTGCTGCACATCGGCGGAAGTAGTAATGCACTGTAATAATGCTTCGTACAAGAGAAACCGACTGAATACCGATGTACAATGCATTACAACACCTGACTCGTTAATGATACAAAAAAAAAACCAGCTGTGTATATTGATCCCCCACAAAGCATGTAATCATACAGTGCGAGAAACACAATACTTGCTGCCGGTTCACTGTGATCAAGGTTGGTTTTGCGGACAAAAACAAAAACAACAATCGGTATCTCTTATACTCTGAAGAACTTTGGTATTTTTAATATACGACAACCAAAAAGTTCAGCTGATACACGATGACCTATCAAAGGGAGAAAACGCTTAGAGGACGGGTTGTGAAAAAGTAAAGTGCACACTGTGGTCCAGCTGGGAATGAGTAATCAACGTTTAATCGCTCGTCTGTTTGCCGTTCACAGCATATTACTTCGATGTTACATCCTACCAGACATATTCCTCAGGGTGTCGAAAAATGTGAACTGGAAACACTTCAGGAGGTCCAAATTTCCATTTAAACATTTCACAGGATGTTGAAATAACCGTGATTGGTCACAATGTGTATATGCTTCCAACAGTATGCCATTTGCATACGATGCAAATCCGAGATCGGCGGAAGCTCCACTAATGTACATTGCCGAGCCAGTGTGACAAAACCGAATGATTCACAGTGTGTGCACTGATGTATGAGTTGTTAGATATACTTACATGTATAGAAAAAAACAAAGCAAAGTTCGCCTATACTCTAGGCATTTCGCTTGCAGATAACGCTGAAAAGGCCAGAACGTTGTGTAAGTAAGTAAGTGATAGTATAAGTATAATAATAGGCGATCGCCAATCAGTAACATACCACCGCTTCCACGGAGCCGGCACCCACTTTTACCCCACCTTTTTGAGCAAACAAGTTTATTTTACCCCTCCTATTTGAATATTTTATACACTTTAACGTGCTTTACCCCTCCTTTAGAAATGCAAATCAACACTTTACCCCTCCACTGGGACAGTCGGTTCCAACGGAAGTATAGCTATGATCAGTAAGTATCTCTCTCTCAGCGTTTCGGGAAAAAATCATTGAGCACGGATTCGAAATGCGCTTGCTGTGTGTGCGTGCTCGAATTGTAAGAATATGTTTTGCTCGACACGTCTAAGAGAGTTGCAAGAGTGGAGCGGACCAGCTACATACAGAGATCGTTCGGGTGCGATAGTGCGGCATGCTTACCTACTTGGCCGAACCACCGGACTCCGCCTATCGGCCCCTGTTGAATATCTATCCCGGGGTGTAAGTTGCCCGGGTTAATATTTGCCGTTCTATGAACATGCTATTGAAATATCTGACTCCGTTCTGCTCAAATATCCGACTGTCGCCGTATGTTCAACATTGCTGACGCATTCCTGTTTTTTTCTCACAGTTCATACTCACAAGTTTGAAGAACTTTAGTTTTTAGTTAGCAAGAAATTTTGATTTATTAGCAACCTTGTGTAATGGGAAATATGGCAATAAGTGTTGAATGCAAAAACGACAGTCCGATATTTGTACAGAACGAACTCAGGTGTTCCAATAGTAATTGCTGTTTTTCCTATTTCTTTTTGCTTTTCTTCTATTTGAATAGCCTATAGTAAGTATCGTATCTATTTTTATTACAACTGCTCCACCTGACATCTGGCATAATGACACAAATATTATATTTTGTAAGGGGCAATAGTTTTTGTCATGCACAACTTATAATTAGAGCAGCACAAAGGACAGACATCGAACAGCGTTGGCTGTCTTAGTGATACCATGATATGATACGCTCGCAATTAGAGAGAAACAGATCTTGTACTTATTCGTCGACTATCGAAACGATTAGACTCAATCGACTTTTTTCGCGCTCGAACAATTATCATATCATTTTGAGGCAGCGAAACTTTCGCCGGTCTCAAATTAGCATATCTTTTAACCACAACGAGTAACCGCTTTCTTCCAATTAGCGTTTCTTAAAATTAGCTTTCTTCTTATCTGCCCCCCCCCATAATATCCACACGGTGACTAATTACAGTTATTTCAACATACTGCGAAATGCTTCTATGGAAATGTTGACCTCCTGGAGTGTTTGAGTACAAAATTGTACGTTAGTCACAAGTCAGGAATATCTCTGCTCCCCCTCATTGTCAACAATCTATCTTATTGTTAGCGTATGCACATTTGGTACCGTAAATTGGCAGAAGTATCATATTGTATCATAGCACCGTTCGACTAGGTGCTCCGCTAAACCCCGCAGTACCTGTATGTGCATTAGCCCTGTAAGCAAATGTTTTGGAATTTGAATATATGTCTATATCTGTACACGCTGTGATCATGCTTCGTTTCAGCAATGACGTCTGACTTGCTCAAATCATCTCGTCGAGAAGAGAAGTGTCTGCGCTGCCGTGTACACGGTCAATCCGAGGACATACTCGGACACATCCTGACATGTCCGTTCAAATACTGCGACTGCACAAAAGTACACATACTATTGGCTTACCCGACTCCGTTATGTACAGATATCCGACTTTCACTATATGATCAAATCTTATTGTTAGGTTTAATTCCATTTCTTTTTGTTTCTTTTAAGACCGTACACACAGGGCAAGTTATGGTTAACGTACAGAAAGCAATTTTACAACTGGATTTGCTCCTCCTTTGGCTGATTGCTGTCTTTAGTGCCAGCAGTTCATCGATGTCATCCTGGAGAAGATACGATATGAATGCTCAACTCGGCTTTCGACGGAACTACAAATCGGCCGGGATGCGAATGGACAGCTGCAGTTCACCGTCACCACGAACGGTTTGTTATTCTGTCATTACTCACAGTATGTTACTTTCGCCGATCTACAGTACTTAACAAAGACTTCATTTTCCATAACAAAGCAATATTTAAATATGAGACCGGCGGAAACTGCATAAAAAACGCTTCGTTCGTAACGTAACGACAAGCGCCACAAGATCATGTGAACTACACGACCTGAAGCAGCAACAAAGCGTGAAAATTTCAAAATATGCAATTCTGATCTTTTTTTCGCAGTTTGTACTTTGTTGAGCACTTATTGTTAGAAAACTTCTAAAAATTCTCATTACTCATCATTTCTTGAGTGAATTTGTGGTTTACAATTTCCATATCATACTCACTCTCTTATTGTCAGTCACCTTGTTTTCGTATGCAAATGAAGTAAATTCGATCGGTGGCCTCAAAACGCAATGATTACCAAGGTGGACCTCATTTGCGCCATTTTGCATTTGCGCCAACCGACCTTTAAGCTTCCTTTTGGTTTCCACAAAGCTGGAATTCCTTATGTACTCTGGTGACTATGGCCTCAAGAAGATACGGTACAAAAAAAAGTTCAGAAAAACTATGTTTCTAGTGGAGATAACAACAGTTGGCGCAAATGGGGTCCACCCGATTGCCAAAGGCATCACCATGATCATACGCAACGATTCGTTTTCAGAACAGAATGTGGAAAACACGGATGCGTTGACGTTCTTTCCCGACAGAAGTACACTACCCTTCCTTCGTCCTCCCTTTGCATCGCTGCATAAAAACGAATGTAAGGCCATTTGTACAATATTACTTTTGTAAAATGTAATACTGTATTACTTTTATTTCTTTTATTAAAAATGTAACACGAAAAGCTCATGCATGAAGTGATTTTTGGCAGCTGAATGACTGAAGCCAAGGTTCTGACCGTAACCAGATGGGTTCCTGATGCGTCAGGAACACATTGGAAACTCCTCATGTGGAGAGTGAATTGAGCTGAACGACAATACATGCCAAATGTTAGAATATGTTTGTGTGTGAAGCGTTAAATGAGCTTAGGGTGAATGAGGGTGAATGGAGCTGATGGATACATGCCGAATGTCAGGATGCCTTTGTGCGTGAAGCGTTAATTAAAGTACTATAAACACAACAAAATAACTTGAAATTGCAGCACAAGCCGTCGATTCTGCGCATGCACACTGTGAAGAAGTGGGAGAGCAAATCACCGAATACCTCTACCTCGCGAAAGACGCCGACATTCAACTCGAAAGGGTTCAGGAGCTGGTGCACCTCATTCTGGAGTTTGAACGGCAGACAGTTCTGAGATGACAGCGATTGAGTCATAAAGTATTGTGCAATTAATTATTATCAATTACATACTGAATAAATTATTGTGCCTTATTATTAGCAATAACCTTGCAGCATAAGTTAGTGTGGTCTCCCTTATACTGTACGAGGCACCAGAAAGCTTATTCACAAGAACGCCGTCGTTTATATACTACGATGTGTTCGACTAGCCGTGCCACGACTCCTCGCGAAGACTCATCGTAGTACAAATATCCGACTATCATTTTATGATTGAATCTTATTGTTAGGTTGCATTCCAATTACCCAAATCTGCAAAATATATTCAAGTCTTTCGTAAATCTATACCATTTCACAAAATTGTGAACCTGTGTTGAGTTGTAAAAACTTGAACACGTTTACAAAATTGGAATATGTAGAGACAGTCGGATATTTGTACAGAAAGAAGTCAGGTAAGCACAAAAATAACAGGCATGACCAAAATAATCAAATCAATCATCGAAATTGCATCAATTGGCGACCACGCATTTCGAATCTGCATCGGCAGCCATCTATCAATCTATACGTGTCTGGTGTGCCATCTGATCAGCGACGGACAAAATCAAGCAACAGCAATCAACCGAGGAACAATTCCGTGAGGATACCACCGTTTTGATCCTATCTATTCCTGCTGTTCATTTTTCCGCGCACGCATCTGCCATATGAGCGGCAACTTGCGAAGAGCAATTGGGCGGCTGAAGAGCCGCCTCATACGGCAGCTCGAGCCGCTTCAGAGCGCCGTGGACTCTTTTTCGTCCACCGCCAAGAAACCGAAGCCGTCAGACGCAGCCCTATCCACATCTCTACAAGGAATCATGGACTCCATGGCAGAGATCACCCGCTCCCGTAGCCTGCTGTTGGAGCAGCACAATCGATGGCTAGAGATGCAACACAACAATCCCCAAGAGGTGGAGATATACAATACGTATGTCAACGAATACGGCGACTACACTCTCGACATCGTCGAAGCCGAGGAAACTCTTCAATCCGCTTCCAAGATTCTCGAGGAAATGAAGAAGGAAGCATCAGCTCGGAAACTCGATGTCCAGGCTTTGGAAGAAGATCAAGCGAGTAGCAGAATGTCGGAAGCTGCATGGAACATTTCTCCTGACACGCTGAAATCGAATCCTCCAGAAGTGACGAAATCGAAACCAGCCGAGATTCCCACAGCCTCTGCAATCCCCGCCGAAACAGGGAATATTCCTCCGAATCGTACCTCCACGTCTATATCTTCCAAACAGACACAGCCGGACATGCTCATTTCAAAGAACTTCGACATGAGTCAGCTATCCAACACATTGCCTGGAATTCCGACACACGTGAATCATCCCCCTCAGCCACCGATGTCCGTCGAATACGTCGCTCAAACTATCCGTACGGATAAAATTAAGAATTTTGCCACAGAGCAATCATCCGAACGGATGAATTCATCCGTTCGCTCAACACTAGTCTCACGAGACCTAAGCACACATACACACACACACTGACACACAAATTGTGCCAATACTACCAGATGGCAAGAAGCCTGCCAAATGTGCCACATGCATCGTCTTACAATTAGGAACTAGCGAAGAAACAACTTACACGAACACAACGTGTTCACAACTATCTACTCCTATTGTACACTGCCACAACTGCTAGCTTTCCACATCCAAGTTACGAATACCATGGAGACTAACATTCAGCATACAAGTTACTATTGGCTTACCTGACTCCGTTCTGTACAAATATCCGAGTGTCGATTTATAATGGTATCTTATTGTTAGGTTTCTTTCCAATTACCCATATTTGCAAAAGTATTCAAAAAATTTTATGAACATATATCATCTCACAAGCCTGTGAACCTGTACTGAATTGTGTAGAACTTGAATACGCTTAAACAATTGAATATATAATGACAGTCGGATATTTGTACAGAACGGAGTCAGATATTCCAATAGTACCGCTGCCACAAAGGTTTCAGTTTATCACTGTCTTGTTTGATGTTAGCAACACGATCGCGTTATGAAAACATGCTAGCGTGATGCATACAGTTAGATGGGCTGCTACCAAATATTCAAAATATGAAGTCTTTGGTGAATACTGCAACTTTGAAAGGTGGCCGACATTAGTTACGTCAGCACAAATGGCCTAGCTTTGTCGTCTTGCTAGGCTAACGAACACATTTGGCACATTTAGCTGTAGAGAAGATGCTGTTGTGACGAGAATATATTTGAAGACTCTTGCAAGAATCGCAAAAGCTCAAAAAAGCTAGCATTCCAGCTGTAGAAATGCACTGACAAGTGATACCCTTTACTTCAAGAGGATTTCGCGAATCTTGTCTCCGTTGGCGTTATTCAAACCCATGGTCTGCCCGAACTGTTCCCTAACCGGGAATGCAAGATCGGACGGGTTGCAATGCAAGAGGTCGATCGTGTTTTTCCTTCGACGCACTAGTCGACCCGCCAGTGCGCACAACTCTCTCGCCAATTAGTCACGCACACAGTCTTATGGTCAGATCCCATTGGCACAATTTGTTCTGTTAAGCAGCCGTGATATAGTAATCCCCATATATTGTAAGCGCTGCAAAAAAAGCCGAATCTTATTGTTAGAGCCACCGAGCTCCTTTGGTGGCTACACTACTTCCTCACAGCCATCACCTGCTACCTGTCACCCCACTGTTTCTCGGCACGTCAGCTGAAAAGTCCTCTACATATGGCCTCTTTTATTGGACTTGAAAAATCGCGAGTCTTGAATCCACACGCAGTGCGTTTAGTTTTCTTGTTATTTTTTGTTGTTATTTTTAATCGGCGCCTTAAGAGTCGTTATTTGATACCTTGGAAGTACCTGGAACATAGTTTCCCAAATTGTGCTAGGATTATGAAAACATGC
>JACMIJ010001204.1:0-13322 GCA_014805365.1 Koerneria luziae
ATTGCCGATCAAGGCTGTATTTTGCACCAACAAAAGCATATTATAATTCATCAGTGGGTTCATGTGTTGCGAATGGTTTGCGTTTTGCATGTCTCAATCAACTTGAAAAGCGAAAAAGTTGTTGCACAAACAACTTTTTCAACATTTTTTCAAGCAACGAGCCATCTTTCGCTCACAAGAAAATTTCCCATCGTACTTTTCCCATTCTATTTAGATACACACGTGATTCCATCAAACATAGTAATACAATACTTTTATCCTGTATGTTTATATAATATACATAGAACAGGATGGTGAAAGGGAGGCGAGTAACGGGTGATACGGTAGGGAGGGGATCTTCATTCGATTCGAATTGACACGTTTTCGTGTTCGGTCTTTTCGTTTTCTTCCTTGTCTTCTTCTTCTTTGCATTCTTTCTTGCATTCTTTTTTGCTTGCTTTCTTTGCTTTGCGTGCTTTTCTCTTTGAAAGAAGCGTAAGGACTTCCTTTTTCGGAAGAAGCTTAGGACCGAGGCAGTGGACGATGATGTATATGGGGACGGTCTGCAAGAGCGCCATGTCAGCTGCATCCCCTTCCTAGCGAATTCTTCCAATCGCACCATCACGCCAATTCCGATACATTATAAGAACATAACCTACGGTGTATGGATAAATATGATAAATAAACAATAAATATATATGAGCCTTCACTGTTTCCCATAGATGCAATTTATTTTTCATAGATTTCAATAAAGTTATCGGGAGAAATTCGCTCCATATGAAGGAAGGCCTTAGAACCGCTGATACAATGCTAACAATAAGATGACTCACAACAAAACCGTCCCTAACCAATGTAAAGAAACAACCACATACCAGCCAGAACGAGTTTGGAATAATGAAGATCAGGGTGAGTCTTGTTAAGGAAGTGCCTGGTTCGATTCCCGGATCCATTCCTGCAACATAATAAAATAACACTTTTTACACTTGTATTAATCGAATTTTTAAAAAAAATGAGTGTTTATAACACTCCAGTACAAACAGTGAATAAGACCCTCGAAAGCTGAAAATTATTTTTCCTATAACAAACCAGCCGGGACGAAGATGTACATGGCGAAGAAGACGAGGGTCTTCCAGAACACGAAACACGTCGTCGTATACGCGATCAAGAGTGTCTTGCGGTGACGAATGCGGTTCTGCAAAAACACGTAAGGAATTATCTCTTCAGGACAATTCTCAGACAGACTCCTTATTGTTAGAACTTGGATAGGTACTTAATGTTACTATTTTCATTGTTATCGTCATTTTATGCTAGATGGGTAACAAACGTTCTGTCACTGTTTAGAAACGTATCATTGAGGAACGCGACAAACTTTCATATGCGTAGATTCCTAGTGATTCCTTAAACTCCAGCACAAAAGGCAACGTCTCTTTTACATGACGCAGCACTTCATATGAAAAATATGTCGATTCTAAAAAATGAAAAACAAAAGGCAAAATGCAAGATGTACCATGAGCACAGCGACGATATTGAGAACAATCTCGCCCATCATCACCCGTCCGGTGGCCATCGTCGGGACGTCCATCGGATCACGGTAGTGTCGATCCACCGTCGCGTACAGATTCCCTGAAATGACTTTCACTTGCACTTTGATCATCCACCTCAAGGATTGACCATATAGGCTTTACGTAGAAGAGAGAATACCACTCGATCTCACGATCGTTGCTTGTTAGCACACTCAACAATGACAATGATTTCCAAGAAAATGCCGTGCGAGAAAATTCTTGATTTGTTTTCACGACAAGACGATTCTAGAAAAGAAACAAATACCTTAGACACGGGAAAACACAAGAGCTAAAGTAGATCCCATCACTTTTTTCCAGTTTCCCAGAACACTTAAGATTCCCAACAGCATACTACCATCTTATTGTTAAGTACTAGTTATCAGCCATCTCTAGTGAGCAGTGCTCATAAAACAGTGCACAAATGAATTCCCTTTTGCTAGTTACGGTTCTACTTCAATTGAGGGAGGCCATTCAGTGTAAGTAGAACTGTAGTCACTAACAGGGAGCGAAAAAGGTTCCGAGTGGTCCTCCGGGTTGGGTGAGCGGACGAAGTTCGGTGTACGTCACATCGAGCGAGCAGATGATGGCCGAGATGATCAGCCAACCCTCGACGAATGAGGAGAGGATCGGCTCATCCGGCACCGGATCAGCTGGGGCTGGAGGGGCGACAGGCAACACCTGCAAGGGAGGATCAATTTGGATGCCATGGATATACCATATTCTGTCAGGATACAAAAGAAACCGGTTCTACTTCCACTGAGGGGGGCGGCGGACATGGCCCTGGTAAAGGAGGAAGAGACCAATCATGGCAAGTGACCACGCCCCCGCCCTCTCAACGGATCAACGGAAGTAGACTCAAAAAACCGATTATTTCTGCGCAACGGCGATCACTTAGAACTGGCAATAAATGCTATGTTTTACTTATGATAGCATGTGAATGAGCAATTTTCAATCAATAATAGTATAGTTGCTTTCCTTTGTATGATAAGCAGGCAAGTGTTACAATAGTATGTGGAATCAATTCCTGTTTCAGAAACCGCAATGCTTCGTTCTTACCAGAAAGCATGAGTGTGCGCACAAATTCGACTAATCATATTATGTTTTTTCTTGTTATTCACTCTGCACACAATCAAACACATTATCTTCTTGGCACTCGTTTAGCAGGTCCACTTGTTTAGGCGAATGCGTAACCGTACGGCTCAAGAAACAAGATCTTTCATGTTAATCTTTATCAACTAAGAATCTTACAATTAGTACGGATAATCTACTTTCCACATCCTACAGGTAAAAGCTAACCCGTAATCATGTTCCTCCACAGACACTTATAACGAGCCTGGGACAACATACCGAAACAGAGACCAATTTGAACCACAAAACCACGAACCAGGTGCACGTCGACCTGCTGCTCCTTTGCCTCCTCCGCTTTCTCCGAATCCTCGGACATTCCACGCCGTTCGTCGTCAGAGAAGACGATCGAATGAGAGACAACGGGAGAGTTGCATCTCACTCTCATTGGAAAGGGCAACTGAAGTGCAACATGCAACCAGCCTCTGACTGTTCGCTGTTTGCATACTAAAAATGGACAGTTTCGAACCCAGATATGATCGTTTATACATCAAAAGCAGAAAGTTGTGTCTGATGTCATACTTTTATATACGATGCCTTCCTAGTTCACAAAGAGCCAAATTCAACCATTCTATCGACAACACTGAACACGCGATAAGTCCAATCACGAGAAGTCCTTCCCATTTTCTTATTGTTAGTGCCTATTGTCAGAAAATGAGTTGTTCCCTTTTCTGCTGTATCTACCCCATAAAGCTACGTTCTGCATTTATTCACACGGAAAACCAATAAACGCTTATACTACAACTGTAAACAACCATATACCTTCTTCAATCATTTATTACAATGGCAATAACAACAAAAATGACAAGTGCAAAACAAAATTAGCAAAAAAACTTAAATTAGCAACACATAAATACTACAAAACAACAACAGATCCATCCCAACAAAATTTATAGCAAGGCAAAGAAAATCCGTATTGCAAGGAACCCAACATTTGAAATAGATCAACAAATACAAATACTTCGAAATATAATAAAGCGCGATAGAAACCTATTTAACTCTCCACATCTCCATTTCTCTCTGATATGATCATCTTCCAAACTCGTAAAGATCACAGCAGGCACTACGGGTAACTCTGAGATTTTAAAGTGCTCTATGGATTTCATACACTGTCTATAAACAAGTCATACTTCAGAAAACGGCCTAGTAATGCTTCACAAAATGGCATATTGGTACTAAAAGAAGTAGAACGACTTATTAGACAAAGATGACTAAGACAACGAAACCGCATCGCTCGTTCTTTTATTTCAAAACCACCATGATCGTGTATTCCTGGTCGATGCCAATGTAGCAGTCGGACATCACCAACAGCGACAACTCGATCGGCCCACTAAAAAGGTAACAGCAAGGTATGGTAAAAATTTGCGTATTCTTCGCTTGTTTCCCCGAATGAATTTCAACAATGTTGCAATATTTACTGTTCCAACTCAACACAAATCATTTCCAGTATCCGATTGCTTCGAGAGAACATCGCCTTGATGTTGATTGCCTACGGCTTGATACTGAATGATTTTGCACATGAAGTCTGAAACCAAATAACTTTGCTTTTACTTCAATAGAACCACTTTAGCAACTCACACTACCCGAGAAACTAAAAAGGCACTCAATACAAAATACCATATATAACAACAAACTAC
This sequence comes from Koerneria luziae, assembly GCA_014805365.1. Taxonomy (NCBI): domain Eukaryota; kingdom Metazoa; phylum Nematoda; class Chromadorea; order Rhabditida; family Neodiplogasteridae; genus Koerneria; species Koerneria luziae. The sequence continues at coordinate 4,304 of JACMIJ010001204.1, forward strand.
AGTATACCTTTTATCGGGAGTGTGGAGATGAACGGTGGCTCGTGATTGGCCGGTGACTGGTGGGAGGGAGGAGCAGGCGAGGAGGAGATCCGTCCTCTTCTCGCCCAGCACACACGTCCAGCCCGCACTCTTCGTCTTCGTCCAACGTGGCAGCACCGCCTCTGGCTGGTACTGAAGAGAAATGTCAGCTCGTAGTCACAGGGATTCCCACCCTGATAAACCGGGTAACAATTACAAATATATTCGGGCTGGTAATACAGGCAACGGGAATGATACGGTACATAACGGGTTTTGTCAACACTACCGTAACACTCAATATTCTAGGATGCCGTGGAGTAATAACTATACCAGCGCATACTCATCTTGTACTGCTCAATAAAATAATCCATGAACACAAATGCTACGGGAAGTGATGTCCCTACTTCCTTCCATTATCTCGAGCCACAAAAGAAAAAGCTACAGTACCCTGCACGGTCCATGCGTCCGCAGCGCGAGTCGGAGGGTGACATCCGAGTTTCGCTGGAGCACCACCGGGGTCTGGTTGACGATGACATCTTGAGAAGAGGCAGGCAGGAAGGCGGACAACGACAGACACGGGAGACGACACAACGACTCCAGCAACTGAAATATCACCAATCAATGAATATAATGCGAGAACTAACAATAAGTGTTATGATGTGGACCTGGTATTCAGCAACAGCATTAGTGTTTCACTCATCCAACATCTCACCATTATTCAGTTATGCGCACTTACAACCAGCACTTAAAATCTAAGCTCACATTTAAGTTACCTGGCACGTTATATAATTTTCTTCCACATCTATAACTCATTCTGTAATTCTCGGCCTTCATCAATCTTACCTCATCGGCTTCCTTCTGCTCGAGGGTGGTCTTGGCCATGACCTTGTCTCGATGTCGTTTGACGAATTCCTGTGTGCCGGTTGCCTTCTCCAGTCCCCATTCCGATTGCAGTTGCGGAATTGTCAGACGGGAGCTGCAAACAAACAGACACAATGAGTGAGATGTTAGGACTACATAGTTGCGAGTTACTACGACCACCAAGTCAGCAGTGCCTTCAACAGGCGCTGAAACGCAATAAATACGGCGTAATGTGCAGGCATAACACATAGCCTAAATGGTAGGATCGCACGGCACCTCATCGTTTTGTATACCGTAACCTATAGTGGGGGGGGGACAAAACGGACAATTGTATGTACCTTATTTTTAGCACTACGTAAGGAATAGTTTGTGTGCTGATCCCAACATCACAGTAACCTACTATTGTAACTCTAGAATGACAAAAAAGAAGAACATACTCCCACTGCATGGCCTCGTGTGGTCGAATGTTCGGGAGGACGAGGAGTGGATGATCGTCCCACCATCGACCGGCATGGATCATCTGCTGGAGGATCGAGATCGACACTCCACATGTCAGCCATCCACGCAACGAACACAACTCACGCATCGCCTGCAATCAGAACATCGGACCATTGGACAGTATATGTCACATACATTAGATAAAAAAAGTAAAACTACCAACTGATACCGAATAAACCATTTACCATTTTACACTAGATACCAACTAATTGTATTCCAAATGAGCTGCAATGCCAAAAACAATAAGCAACACGCGTTAACTTCTGTAACAACATGAAACATAGAGTTCTGCAATAGTGATAGCCCCCACAGAACAATACGGTGGATAGGTCACTGGCACACCTGGAGGATTCGAATGCACTGATCGAGTACGGATCGGAGATCAGTCCGGTAGTCAGCCTGCAGTTCCGTTCGTGAGAAATGCGCCTGTAACATTGCATTGTACTGGTATACCAGTGAGTCCGGTCTATACACTGGATTACTTATCGTCTCTTCACTAAAAAAAACATCGTATCTTTATATATCTTTTCGCTTTCGCTATGGACTTGATGTGCCCCACAAAGTCTTGGCTCTCTCAGAACCCCCACAGGCCAAGTGCTTTGAAGCGGGAGAACTTTGCTTTTTCTAAATAAAGATCACAATGTAGCGTGCCTGGAGTAAGAGATGAGCCTTCGTATGGGGCGATCCCATATCCGCGCCATTCAGCCGAATCCTCATCTGTTTCGCCAGCTTCGCATTGATCTCGTCCTCGCAATGACGAACAGGAATCTCCGCGTATTCGGGGACATCCTGAACGGAATCGACGCTACTACTGTAGCAGACTACTGTAGGGAGCATTATCACCGGCACTCGTCAAACGAACGACAACTCCTATGCATACGCAGTTATAAGCACTACGTAAAACAAACAAATTGTGGCCTAGTTTATAAGAGCATACACATAAAGTGCATACATATCGGCATCATTGCCGCGATAATACGAAACGCGATGCAAACCAAAATGCAAGAAGTACTCATTAAAGTATCCTTACGCATAGAATCTTGAGCACATCCTCGATGGTCGCTTTTTCGGTCATCTTCGCGGTCAGGAATCGGATGGTCATGTGATCGAGGTAGTAGACCGAGGCCAGACGACCGTAGGGAGACGATCGGACACTGTTCTCTTCCTGTAGAGAAAACAATATAGAGATAGAAACCGCTGTCAGTAGCTATATCTTATGTGGCGTCAGAGTGAAACAGATGTGAAATGACCGTTCAGAGACATACTCCTAACACATGCATAAACTATTAGAAAAAATTGTTAATATAAAGCTAGTGACTGTTACATAGCGCACCCACATACAATGACTATTCAACACATGTAAAATGGAAATATGTGAGCATAACGCGTAATACACTACCAGGCAACTACTGTCAAAGCACAGTTTTCACTACAATAAACTAGTATCGACGAGATAGCTAACCAACATTCGCCGTCTGTTTCATTGACAATGTATTCCATGCGAGAAACACAGACATACCAGATCGATGAGAATGCATTTGGAGTCCAGGAGATCGACAATCACATTGTCCACCACCGAGCTCAGGAAACTCGTCAGTGCCTCCGGCGTCACGTCCTCCAGACCGTAGAAACTGAAGTCGCAAATGGTTATCCCATGGATGATCTATAAATGCCCTCTAATCGCTTCCTACTAGAACAATCTGCCGCAGACGCATACCCAGACAACTTCATTCAATGCATTCTACAAAATAACATACATGTAACATAATATTTTACAAAGATAAATCGTACTTGGGATTGACGAATAGTCGTCGATAGAGATACGTCCCCGCCAGGTACTCCATGATGCCCTGTCGGGAGGTGATCGTCCCCGCATTGATCTCCGCATTCACGTGATTCGCCAGAGCAGGCAGCAGACTAAAAAAGAAAGCTCCCACTTGGTGGACAATTGTTAATACAGAAGCAACCTATCAACAAAGCACGATTGAGACATTGTCAACTTGATTGCCACAACTGCGATTATAGTCAACACGGCAGCAACAAAGGGCGTTACTGAACATGCTGCTAACCATTGTTTCGTATTTGTCGCTTATTTCACACGTTGTCAACTCAGTTTCAGAGTAACATATTGTTACAATACCTTGATTCGACAGGGAACGGCTCATAGAGGAATCGCTTGTAGAAGCTCTTCTTCTTGTCTTGCACATAGATGACCGCGAATGCACTGTCGTCGTATTGGGGACGACCCGCCCGACCCATCATTTGAAGCACATCTGAAGGACACCACGTTAAGAAATCAATGATGTCTACATCTACCCGTTTCCGAAAGAAAGAAACGTAACAGGTCGATATATGGACGCGCCGTCCAACATGGAATACAACACCCTGGATTCTGGCCCAGAATTCTCCGACCTATTCGTTTGTTGCACCGTTCGCTGTCATATTATAAATAGCAACCTCATCATTATAATAGTGGCATACCAGTAACAGGGAAATCGATATATTTGTTGGTCTTTCCGTCATAGTACTCGGTTCCCTTGATGATGACCAGATGGGCCGGCATGTTGATTCCCCATGCGAGGGTCGCCGTCGCGATCAACACTTGGATCTTGCGCTCCGTGAACAACTGCAACGACACACATTGCACGTAGCGTAACGTTTGAATGTATGATTTTCGCGCCGAGCAAGAAATGCCTATATCATCTTTGTTCTTTTGAATTGCTCTTTGTATAGGTATGCAAATAAGGCAACTAGACCAGCTGTTGTGTAACGCTGTATTCACGCAGAAAAAGCTTACTGTTGAAATTTACACTCTACGCTTTGTGCAATTACTAGGACACACAAATCAGCCACCACCACACAAATATTTTGTTTCATCTGGTTATTAAAAACTTTAACAGAAGTTGTAGAACGCTAGGGATATAGTCCTTTTTTTCAGATAAAGCATAAACGGCACATTGTATGTAATAAATACAAAGTTGCGCACCTGTTCGACAAGCGCCCTCTCGGCGGGAGCGAGTCCGGCATGATGCATTCCTATGCCGAATGGCAACGACAGCTTCAGACCCTCGTCACGAATCGATCGAACGACCTCTTCCAACTGTAAATTTATCGATTAACATGAAGTTTGTTCTGCTCATTCTGCTTCTTTCGCTCTCAACTGGCACTCATAACTCAAGTTGAATAACACTCAAACCATCAGTTTCTATATGCACAAACGTCACAGAAAACAAGTGATTCGCCAGTGTCACGTCTCATTCACTGGAAGATCTATAACGGGATTTGTCTATCACACTCCAACTCCCACAAGCATCTTTCCAGTATCCCATCACTTGAACGAACCTCGGTGCTGTCCATATGAATCCACTGGCGGGGATCGTCCTGAGTGCAGAGATGGGAGACGAAGGCCATCGCCGTGAGACGCGTCTGTCGACGAGAGGCCACGAACACGATCGCCGGCTTCAGCGGAGAGTACGTCAGGATCGCTGAAACGACGAGGCTTAATCTAAAGAAAGCTATGACTATTCAACCATACATCGACGTGTCACGTTTCTAAATCTCGAAAACGAGGCAACCTCAAGCATAAAACGCCAAAGAGTGCCCGGCGTTCTCAATAACGTTACCTACTATTATAACAACAGCTATGGTGTGTGTCTGTGTGTTGTTTTTCTTAATAATGCATACGCTGACTCCCAGGCTGCAGAAGCTACTGGTGTTATTCCTATTGTAGGAAATCGTTTTAGTGATATTGGCAAGGAATCGGCAAGGGATTCGATTCAAAGCAAACTCTTGAAGAGCTGGGAATGAGTTCTCAGCGTCATTACGCGCCAGTGATGTCGTGTTTTTGTTCACGTTGCAACTTTTTACCACACTAATTCCTCCGTGCACACTTTTCAAGATCGGTTGCACGCATGTCCAAAGCTCCCTTCTCTTTCATTTCCTCATTCCTCATTCATCCGTAGAGTCATTTGTTGCACAAAAATTGCATTTCTTTTGCAGACGGAATGATTTCACTGTTCGTAATGTTGCACGCATTCATTTCATTTCTCATTGTAGTCGTTTGGTGGCACATCGAGAGGTGTTCTATCTGTTTCTTCACCGTAAGTCTTCATTTGCCTGTTTTCGCCAAGTATGAAAAGTGGGCCTGTTGCTAACACCAATAAGTAGTCCTTAACAATAAGCAATAGTTGTGCACTGCTGGTCTGCAGCTGGTAGCAACAGACCCGCAATGAGTCTTCCAACTGCTCCTGATTAGCGCTACTTTCGTCGAGTACGAACAAATGGAGTTCCTTGTCAGAATATTACAACCCCTCATGACTTATAGCTTTGTTTCTCGTAACACCACAAAGTTCCATTTTCTGGTGCAACAGAAGATTATTCTATCTACTATTGTCAGTAGAGTGGCAGAGTCTCGATACTCCTCAACAATCAGGCATAAAAGTCAAACCACTCAAGCACCAATAGATACTTCTTACTTTCAAAATAAACCAAAATAACGCTAATCATAGATCAACTCCTTATCAAAAGAGAAATGACCGCCTTGCAGGAGGATACTTCCAAAAAGGATGTTTGACGTGGAGGGAATCGTGTTCACCGTCATCATGCTAATCGCCACACTGTTTGTCGTTGTCTGTTCGGGCTCAAAACAAAAGAAGGGTCCGGCGAAGCCGTCCGATTCCAAGACCATCAATGCGCCCACGGCAACCGGTGCCGGAGAGACGTCCAAGAAGATCGTGGAGCCGTCGCCAGTCAAACCAGCCGAGGGCGTCCCATCAAAGGATGATGCGAAGAAGAGCGAAGAGAAGAAGGAGGAGAAGAAGGACGAGAGCATCATGAAGGCCGGAAATGACGATCCCAAGGTCAGTGGCCTCCGTGGATGACCGGTTAGCCCCTTCCTCTCCCTGTCAGGAAGTGGGCTGACCAGTTAGGGCGGGATTCCACGCCCCCCACACCCCCCCCCCCCACCAGTGGAAATAGAACCGTGTAGCGATACGACATATTGTGGTAACTAAGACAACCGTCCGTTGCCACCTTGTAGCATCCTTATTGTTAGCTCAATTCCACTATGAATGCCCGGTGCAATAAGTGAGTCCGTTATTGTGTGCAGTAGCACACTTCCATGCAATTTATGTTTCAGCCGGACAAACTGCCGGAGGCGCACCAGGACGACCAGGGATACGAGCCGTGCCCGGATATGACAGATGAGGAGCTCGCGAAAATCGCCAACCAGAAATAATAAACAGTCAACTGTTGCATTTGTGGAGAAACCGTGACGGTCACAACAACAACAATACACACATTGCATTTGTGCTTTAGAAGTAGCTTTTCATGAATTGTTATTTGGACACCAACCGATAAATGCTCATTTTAGCAGCTCCTTTATATAATATCTGCAAGTGCCTGTTTGTCCATATCACTTGACGCTTGCCTCATTACAAAGCATTGCAATGTGTAACACACCTGTATGTGCTCTGTAGATGTAATGAGAAGAGCGCGATGGAAAAAACAATCAATAAGATAACGTACCCTTGAACGCGGGTTTGTTCATGGTGGCCATTCGGGGACAATAGTGCGGTCCGGGGAAACCGGCGATGTGCACGTTGATGGGCACGGGACGGACCGACGGACGGAAGTTGAACAGACCAGACTGAAACCAAGTCTGTAGTTCGGAAATATCGGTCTACAGTAGCATACATTTGGTCTATAGAACATTCATCCTAACAGATAATGCTGATGGTAAAGTGGGATCTGTAAAAGAGTAGAACTGGGATTCACTACGCGTCACTGCCATTGTATAACTAATACCATACAGTATGTAGAAGTATTATTAATACAATAAACAATGAACAACAAAACAGTTCAACATATAACAAGTTCACTCTGCCAAACATGGAAAATTACAAAGACTAAAAGAATAAGAATCGTACATCCTTGACTCCGAGCCACGCTCCGACATCGACGGCATTGGCGAGGGCCGTGGAGAGGCCGACCAACCGGGCAGGGAATGCACGCACACACGAACGACGGGTCAGCAACTTCAACCTGCAATTCATGTCAGCAACGGCATGTCAGTACACATTAAAGTAAGTTTCAGAATCTGAAAGGTTGCAGTCATAGTTTCCTCAATGTCAACAAGACAATTCCGATCAGCTTGGAATGATACATTCTCACAATCAGTTGAAGCACGAGTTAGAAGTGAACACATAAATCTATAAGGTATTGCAAAGTACGCAACGACAAAATAAGGAATAGTCCATGCTCGTACCGGGTAACGATGGCCTCGAGGACGGCTCCTCTCTCCACTCCCAACAGATGGATCTCGTCGATGATCACCAGACCGACGTCGCGCACGTACTCACGAGTCGCCCATGATCTGATACGCAATGTTATCCACAATAATCAATAACCAGCACTAGAAGTGTCCCCCAACAAAATACGCACAACTTGCATACTAGAATAGCTTGCTTTTTGTTTCATAGGCTAACAATAAGCAAATAAAACAAAACAATATGTTTTGTCAGGCGACAAGCTACTTGAACACAAGTATCATATCGTTGATGTTATCTTCCAATCTCGCAGACTAGTAGTAAACACGCCGGGAATCCGCGAGCTTTCCAGTCACATGATCAATGGAAATACTCATTAGATAGCAGAAACCCGGGAGGTTCCAAGGGAACCTAGGGTTCTCACTATCGCGCCTAAGGAAGAACCTCTTGCCCCTCACCCTCACCTGGTAACTCCATCCCATTTCTCGGGAGTGGCGATCATGATCGGAGACTCGTTGAGGGTGGCCACATCCGGGGTCACGTCGCCCGACAACTCGATCACCCTGAATCAGCACCCAATATCACACATGGACAATGAAACGTTGGATCACCCCACAACGGTGCCAAATACCATACGACGACTTAATTCATCTGTTACTGAAGAAATTATCATACAAACAACAAATTGCTAATGATTACTTCTATTTCTTGTTACTAACAAAGCAAGAGCATACTTGTAGCCCATCTTGTGCTCGAACTTCTCCTTCCAATCCTGAACGCGCTCGCGAACCAACGCCTTCAGTGGCGCGATGTACACCGCCTGCAACATTTCCGTTTCCTACTCGCAACTTCTTTCACACACAAAAATATATTGGCTGCGATCGCCGATGTGAAACAAAAGCTGTGATACAATTCGTTCCCCGCAATATACGCCACCCACCTTCTTGCCCGGATGGGCGTTCAGCAATCGGAAGATGGCCAGTTCCGCACAGCACGTCTTCCCCGATCCGGTCGGTGCACCGAGCAACACGCTCTCGTCCGTGTGATATAACGGGAAGAACACCTTCAACGAACGCATTACCGTAGTCACGGGTCCTTCTCCGGATACGAATACAGTAATCGTGTACCAAAGTAGAAATCCTAGTGAAACACTAACAATAAGATACATATATGTTACACTTTAGAAAGATTGAACCTTTCCTTTTGTATTAGCGAACTGGGACAAACATACCTGTGTCTGGATAGGATTGAAGAAGTCGAACTTGTAGATCGACTGGAACTTGTCATTGTGAAGCGTCGTCACTGGCAGCGGATCCAGTGGCAGCAGGTCTGAAATATTCAGAAATTAGTATTTTTATATCGAGAGCATACTCTTC
>JACMIJ010001205.1:0-13312 GCA_014805365.1 Koerneria luziae
CCAGTGCAGTGTCACGAACCAATGTAGCATATCCAGACATATTCCTGAACTTTAACTAATGCATAGGACGTCAAACATTTTGTACCGAAAACATCCAGGAGGTACATTTCTATGGAAATATTTCGCAGAAGTTGAACTAACTGGCATTTTTCAACTATATATGTAAGTATGCATACACATATTATAACTGTGACTGGTAACTATGTGGATAGTGGACTTACGTCTGAAGAGTGGATCGAAACCGGTTCTGCACCGTCCTGCTCGCACAACATCTTTGTTGTCTGGTAGTCACGACCTTTGTCGGAGTAAAGTTTGTAACAGTGGAGACTGTATATATTGTTATACCCCCGCGGGCATGTGATTGCAGCAGCTCCTGAATAAGTTGAGAACAATGCAATATCGAGTGTTTGGTATCATGGCAAGGTTATGGCAAAAATAACAGTCGGTTTCTTGTGTTTCAAGAGCAAGACATCGTAACGCAATGAACACATTTCCGTGGATAAGAGAAGATACCAATTACGCAGCTGATATTTTTGTTCCTACATAAGTTGGATCTAATTACTATTGCCTTACCCGACTCCGTTTTGTAAAAATATCCGACTGTCACTGTAGGATCATATCTTATTGTTAGGTTTTTATCCTATTACCCAATATATTCAACTCTTCGAAAAATTTGACATTTCACAAGCTTGTAAAATGCGCCGAACTAGGAAAAGCTTGAATACACTTACAAAATTAAATACATAGCGGCAGTCGGATATTTGTACAGAACGGAGTCAGATAAGCCAATAATAGCCATCATTTGAGTCGACACTAGCAATGGAGCTAACTTCTCTCTTGATGTGTACATTGCGCGTAATAACCTTTTTTGCATACCATTCAGCGTCGCGATCAAGACGACGAGGGGCACCAGCAGCTGCATGTCGGACTGTGGCGACTGGTTTCGTTGGATGCTTTATAAACAAGGAGGAGGAGCGAAAGCCATTATGCAGGGATAAGACTTTCCGGCTATAACAGTGTCGCAGAGGAAGATGGTGAGAAAGATGGCTGGTGTCACGCTCCTAGACCACAGGACGAACGAGTGGCTGTACAGGACCGTCTCGATCCCGGATGTTCGTGTGAGAGCCATGGAGAGGAAATGGCAATGGGCAGCAAAGATCAGTCATATGCCGGGAGAAATCTGGACGCGCCGGATACTGGACTGGACGCCATACGAGCACAATCGCGGACGTGGTCGGCCAAAGACGAGATGGCGAGACGAGTTTACCGAGAACATTAGCCCAACGTTTATGAGATGCCCTGTTGTTGATGTCTGTCTGTCAACGGATAAAGCAGCAGTCTGCCTGCGCAAAGAAAGAGATTCCTCTGAAGACATCGCACAAGTCCTGGCCGCCGGAACAAAAAGCATTCTTCGTTCCTATTATTCTACAAGAAATTCTGTTCGCACATCTATGGCCAAGATCAGTTATGTAAATATCCCCACTTCACTCCTCGGGTCCGGGTGGGGGAGACGATTTCCACATGAGCATCAATCCAGGATAATCATCATTCATACGAGCAGGTCAAGACTGCAGGTGATTGGCGGGCCTCGTGCGGAATGTGAGTTATCGTATGCCTTCCCCTCCGGGTCGAAGGTTCCATATGTTAATTTCAAAGATCACTGACAATGAGGAGGTGGTGGGGATCTTCCACATTGGTGGGCGCCGGTCACCATCCATCATCGTTCGTTTGTTTTTTTGTACTTTCCTTATCGTTTCTCCCATTTCATCCGACAACGCATTGTTCTGTAGATACACGGGTTTATCATGTACACTGAGACACACAAGCTACACAGCAAGCTAGACACTGACGAACGACGCGCTCCAATAGCGCGCTCCACTTTCAGCGTCCGTCGCATGCACGATTCGTAGCACTGAATCGGCAACCGTACGGTAAGTGTCATTCGGCGTTGCTGATGTAATGCTGAAACGTAGTACTCTTAGCATAAATGGAAATTTCATTTTTATATTTTTTAAAGGAGGCCAGAAACCGTTGTTTGGATCTGGCAAAAATATGTACACATATAACAGACCCGCAATTTCTGTAAGCTATGTAAGGATATGGCAGCTTCAGCCTCAAACAAAGAACGGCTTTCGCCCCCCCCCATTTTTAAAGCATGTACACTGCCTTTGGAAATGTGGTTACGCTCCGGCCATGATTGTGCACAGCCCACTGCTAAGGTTTTCACCTATCTGAAAATCGTTAGAAAAATGTCTGCATTATAAACGTGCACGTACACAGCGAATGGGAGACTAGATGACATGCCCTCGTATAGAAGAACAGCATCGCCGTCCAAAAGTTTCAGTTCGTCGAACTTCAATTGAACTTTGGAGTTGGCCGATGCTGCGAGAAGGTATTCACAGTTCAGTCCACGAGTGTGGGATGAGGGATACTCAGGCGAATGTACCTGAACAATATTTCTGGTTATGTCGAGAAAAATATTTTTGAAAACATTGTGGCACCTACTCCTTAGGCAGACATCACAAGATGCATCCAAAAACTTCGAATATTTTCAACATAATATTCCTAAGTGGTAATACCAAAAGCAATGTTTTCTTGTTTTTAAGCATTTCTCCTGCGGGTAGTCCTGAGAGGGCCCAACTGCTCAATCATTCATTCTAACCGATTACGTTTTTCGTGATATTGTCCCAACTGAAAGGAGAGTTCTAATGATGCGCGCCCGCTGCAATTCGTTTTACTTCAATAATAAAAGAAAGCATAGATAAAACATACCACTCCTTGCACAGTGAAAGTATTATCGGAGGGACACGGTATCGGCTTGGAGCAAAGGTAGGGAAGTTTGTTGCGATCGTCACAGTTGACAGACATCCACTTAGCTTCCAAAGAACGCGTATCCATTAATCCGCAATTTCCGAACAATCGATTTGGCATTCCTGCTCAATGAAAAATAATCCTTAACTTATGAGTGTCCCACACAGAAAAAAAATGATTAAGATTTTCAATTATATTTTGACTTGGAAAGGCATGAAAACTTTTATATGACTTTCGATATAAATTTATTAAGCAGAGTGGACGGCGCTAATTTTGTCATATAAAAAGGGAAGGTTTCAAGGCATTTCGCCTTGCGGGTAGTCCTGACAATGAGAAGTCCAGGACGTTGTTGGGCAACTTAAGTCCGATGGAGCCCAGTTATTCACACGGACCGATTACTATTCGTGATACAAGCACTACCAATTGCCTATCCCGAAGGGATAACACCTTAGTTGGGTTGGGATGTGCTTGGGATTTAGATATGTAAAATACTAGCATTTCTACCGCATTCGGACTAGAGGAGATCCGTCGTTGTTTCTCTTCTCCATCATCTATGTCTTTGAGTGCTTGTGAATATTAGCCATATGTGAAAGCGCTGATGATCGTCGTTTCAACCATCGATCACCTTACAATTAGACTGAAGCGAAATGTGGGACAAACCAGAATCGAAGTTTGCGTAGTCGAGGTCGGTCTGATCCACCCAACTCACATTCCCATAATTCAGCGTGAACCCGATGAAGACTCCATTGATGAGTTTGTTCGAGACGGCCAGACGACGGAGGTAATTTTCCGCCTGAATTCGGTGTACATTAGGGTTGGTGGTGTACTAAAAAAAGCCTCAAATACACCTGAATAGTGCTTGAGTGTTTAAAACACTCATTCTTTTCAGTGTTATGTGTTTCGTCAAATAAACCTGAATAGTGCGTGAGTGCTTAAACACTCAAAATTTAACGCTAATTTTTCTCTAAGTAGTGGCGTGGCAGAAAGCGCCGTATGCTACGCATGCAACCTGGCGACAGTGCGCAATTAAGATCACTCGGTTTTTTTTTCGTTCTATCAGATGGGATCCCGTTTGTGGTGTGCTAGCCACAATTGATGACAACAATACGCACTTGCTTCGAATGAATGGAGGCGAGGTGCGCTCCTTCGGTCTGGCACACCTGTTCCGCGAAATTCCAGCTTATCATCTCAAGACCAGCCCTAACACAGATTCCGGCGGATTCCAGAAGCTCGTAGTCGGTGCCGCACTCGGTTCCACCAGTGGGATAACTGACTGAAGTGGTTGTGATGATTGGTGATCAGGTAGACGTACAATTCAGACATAGAAGTGACTCTCTCTCTCTCTCTTTCTCTTTCACGCTCACTCTCACTCTCCTCCTGCCTACTGTCTTCCCGAACAAGCTTACCTTCGATCTTACAAAACGGCCAAGATTCGTCGTCGTCGTCGTCTCCAAAATTGAGTGAAAACCATGATCCATCGTCCACTTGCATCTGGAGGTGGTGGAATCGATTGCAGCCGGTGTTTCCTAAACGAGCTCAATGGCAAGAAATATTTTGTCTACTTTTCCAAAGCTGGGCAGTACTTCCACCGTCACAATGTACATATACTACAAAAGAAAGTGCAAACGATGAGAGACTGTCGTAAGTTACAAGATATAAAGATGTGTTTCACATATAATGTGCACATGTGAATCTTTGATGAAAACTTGAAGGAGATCAGAAACCGTTATTTGATGCATTGACATCAGGCAGAAGATCAATATTAACACATTGTACTGGTCCAGAGATAATATATGGGCAGTATTTTAGCCTATACATAGATATTCTCGTGTGCGCGCGGCCGGAGAGCGGGGGCATTATGCTCGCTCTCCCCTGCTCTCCCGGCCATCATCCTCTACAACGCGCCGAGGGTCCTCCTCTGGCCACCTTCAGGTCAAGGGAGTCTACATCAAGCTCTATCTCGACTGACCTACGACACCACCACCACACAAAGGAGAGCCGTGAGTCTTTGAGGGTAACCGAGAAGGTTGGAAAGCATGCCATGAGATCGGCATCCGATGGTAGAAGCCGTTGGTGTGGCTCCATCGTGTAACACCGAACAGCGAATGGTGGTAGGAAGCGACTACCAAGGGACAACCTAGGAAACCCGTGGATCTACTATTTCGCCCGCAGCACGTCAGAAGACGTCGATTCTGCGATAAACTTGATAAACTTGACTGATAGATACCAGATACAGTGTTGTCGAAGTCGAACGGAGTGCCATCGCTCCACGCCTTTGTACCATTCGCTTGGCATTCCAGGCCGAGAAAGATGTATTCAATGCCCTTGGATCGGCATTCAGCTTGAACGGCTTCGTTTTCCTGAAAATAATTGAAACTGACGGTAACGAGAAATAAAGTGCCAGTGGGCATGTTATCGTTCGAACAAATATGTACACTGTGGCCGGGTAACCACCAGCCGGGGTGTTAAGCTCTTCTGTTTTCTGTGCTTTCCGGTGAACTTTTACAGTGACTCAGTGTTAACAATTACTGGAAAGCCCAATGGAAAGCCTACAGGAAACAGATAAGCTTACTACGACTACATTGCATATGTTCTGCCTTCCCATTTTGTACTAACTCCGCTGCTGCTGGATTACTTTTCATGTCAGTACTGGATGACTCACATCGATGTTGTGGATAGAAACGGGCATCGCTCCGTCTTTTTGGCAAATGAACTTCGCTGTATCGTACTCTCGGATACAGTCACTGTACAGCTTGTAGCAATGGTGGGCGTACAGATTCTTGTATCCGTTTGGACATGATACGGCCAATGTACCTGTAACTCATACATTAGCTGGTTGCACAAAAACACGAAGCTATTACGTACTGGAATAACTGACTCTGCTCCACACAAATGTAATCGACAGTCATCATGTTGTGCATATGAGATCTAGCCTGCATGTTCAAATACGCAATCCTAGATTTAGATCTTTGTAGTTCACGAAAGCCTCAAAAGGTTGGGAAACGGAATTGAACAATGTAAGATTTTTTTAAAGAGAAGGAGAGACTCGTACATTGAATGTATGTATTTAGTCATGTAAACGTAAGTAAATAATTTTCAAAAATTTTATATTATGTTATGCTAGATTTTTACATCACTGTTGAATTGAGCTCATCACGAAAAAAGAAACAGAATTACTGCAGTTTTTTTTTTTCGAATAACGTATTCAAAAACTGCACCCTGATTTTCACCTACTATTGGCTTACCTGACTCCGTTCTGTACAAATATCCGACTGTCGATGTATGGTCAAATCTTATTGTTAGGTTTCTTTCTAAATAATTACCCAAATTTGCCAAACATTCCAATTTTTCACAAACCTACACCATTTTATAAGCTTGTGAGCCTGAACTGAACTGTGGAAACCTTGATATGCTTACAAAACTGATATAAAGCGACAGTCGGATATTTGTACAGAACGGAGCAAGCTAAGCCAACAATACCTGACAAGAGTACGCTCAAGACGAATATCGTTGTTGTCAGCATCCGCTCAGTGAGAATGGGCATTGTCGCCAGCTGCTTTATACGACACACATACACACGCAAACACACGGCGGCTCACACCCTGCTCACACCCGGTACATTTTGATAAGGCGAAAGTGCGGATGCCTGGCAGAGTTGCTGTTGCTTCGTGCTTATGGTTCGCCATTTTGGATGTTGGATTGTCGAACGGTTTTCCCAGTCGGCATCTTCCCTTTTTAGTGACGACGCCTTAACTCGTGAAATTGGGGGATGTTCCAGCCCAGCTGGAAAGTAGCTATCTTTCCCCTCGATATGTAACAACACATGTTGTCATTGATTGTGGGCCAGTGCTATGAGGGATGAGAGGCCTGGCCAGCCGATATTTGTCCCTCCATAAAAGGATACCAGACAATCCTGAGGGCACACCAGAGACCATTCCGTACTAGGATATACGGTTATGGTACAGAGCCGACATAATATCCACACTGGGACGAATCACAGATAATTTATAATTTATCATAATTTATCGCAGTATCGACGTCTTCTTAAAAAATGACGTGCTGCGGGCGAAGTGGAAGATCCACGTGTCTCCTCGGTCTCCCTTGGTTGCACAGTTTCCTCTCGACCATTCGACCAATCACAGTTATTTCAAAATCCTGTGGAATGTTTCCATGAAAATTTGGACCACCCGCAGTGTTTTCAGTACAATGTCCTGTATGTTAGTCACAAGTCAGTAATAGGTCTGTGTAGCGAACAATTTTGTTTTCCTTTCGTTGTCAACGTTTATCATTGCAGTGCGTATGAATTGGCCAGAACAGTCATCGATGTTCATGCAATGTATGTATTTCCACAATTTTTGAGACAATTACCGCTTGCAGTATCGAATATCTTTAAAATGCAACGAATTCCAACTGATCCCGTTCTTCTATGTATACGATGGCATCTTATGGCACCGCCAAGAATAAGAATCGGCTCTTCTATACAAATATCCGTCTGTCGCTTAATATTTAAATTTTGCTATCATGTCCAAATTTTCCTATCGTTAGGCAGTCTCACAAGTGCATAGACTCACGATGAACAATGAAAAATTTAAATAGGTTGATAAATTTGAATATTAAACGACAGATGGACATTTGTATAGAAAGGAGTCAGCTATGTCAATAGTAATGCGTGAGCTTGACCAACAATCAGGTGCACTTTCGAGATAAGAAATAGTCTAACGCGAAACAAAAAGGGTATGACACTATTCATGATGCTGATAGCAGAAACTGTAACAACCACCCTGAGCTATGTAGAGTTGTGAAATATTTCCAACCAAGTTTTTTTTACCAAAAAACAATTCTTTGCATGAGTATGCGAATGCCTGCGATATCCGGACGGTTTTCAGGCGGTTCATAACATATACTTTTGGCATACCTGACTCCGTTCTGTACAAATATCCAACTGTCACACTGTAATCTTATCTTATTGTTAGGTTTCTTTCTGATTACACAGATATGCAAAAGTATTCAATGTTTTCGCAGCGCTATGCCATTTTGAAATTCTTGTGAAACTTTAATGAACTTTGAAACATTTGAATACGCTCATAAAACTGACTATATACAGTCGGATATTTGTACAGAACGGAGTCAAGTATTCCAATAGTGCATACTCTACCGAGGGCGCAGTGTATTGGTAGTAGACCTGTGCGTACTTTCTTTTGCACAGTATGAAGTACGAAAAATACGCCACTTATAGTACTAAAAAATTTTGTAAGTACGATCCGAAAGTTGTTTCTTACAAACAATAAGTGATAAGCGCAAAAAGTACGAAAAAAATGCTTGCACAGTGACAGTCAGAGGTTTGTACAGAACGAAGTCAATTAGGCCAATAATATGTGTAATTCTTTATGACGAAAGAAACACACAAGAGGCTAAAACTGTCAGACGAAGCCCTCCAACGACGTGCTCCACTTCCACCGCCCGTCTCGTGTACTTACGATCCTGTTGTGCACCACGCCACAAACCCAAACAGAGTTTATGCGAGTTAGTATTACTGCTGCAAAACGAATTGTCACGTTTTTCCGTTGTTTGACAAAATGACGAACTGTGCTACCCTTTCTAAGGTGTTTGAAAATATGTTTTTGGTATTGTTGTGTTTGTCTCGACGAGTAAAAAAATTGGAATACTGAGTTGGGTTATTTAATAGTAGAATGCCTATAAGCATATTTA
Source organism: Koerneria luziae (assembly GCA_014805365.1). Taxonomy (NCBI): domain Eukaryota; kingdom Metazoa; phylum Nematoda; class Chromadorea; order Rhabditida; family Neodiplogasteridae; genus Koerneria; species Koerneria luziae. Next base: position 8,521 of record JACMIJ010001205.1, read on the forward strand.
AATTCACGATTTATACGACGCGCGCTCTCAATTGCTACGCGCCTGCGACAATTCGTTTTACTTCAATAATAACAACAACACATGAGTAACAGAAGGGGCCGCTCGAGCAGAGCTCGTGCTGTGAAGCAATTTCTTTCTTCTGCGCAGCGCTTATATACTATTGGCTAACCTGACTCCGTTCTGTACAAATATCCGACTGCCGATTTATTATGGTGTCTTATTGTTAGGCTTCTTTCCAATTACCCATATTTGCTAAAGTATTCCAATTTTTCACAAACCTATGTCATTTCACAACCTCTTGAACCCCTGAATTGAGAAAAACTTTCATACGCCTACAAAATTGAATATATAACGACAGTCGGATATTTGTACAGAACGGGGCAACAATAGTACCGGTCGACGACATTTACATAAGGGGCGACAGACAACTAGAAAAAGGGACAACGACTCGTATCTTCTTCTCTTCATAGTCCTGGATGCAAATGTGCATCCAACATCTCCCTCCTTGGATTAGTCGTTCTACTTCTTCTTCGACGGATCAACTTGTAGACGTACAAGCGTTTAATGTTTACGGGATGTTCGTCGTTGTAATGTCTGCTTGTATGTCGTATGTCTGGGTCCTTGTGATGATGGAATGAATTGGTTCATCTTAGGCTTGCGGATGTCCTGGCGGCATTTCAGAATCGAACTGTCCATTTCCGGACCAACCATCGATGATGAGATTGCACCATTGGCTGCCACGTGACTTTGTGGTATGGGGTTCAGTGCGGAACCATCTAGCAAGATGTAAAGTAGCGTGTTTCCACTTCCCTCCCCTTCATCCGGGAGCGAGTCATCGCGATCGCGCAATTGGTTGGCGTGTGCATACTTACACGACGTTTTGTCGTAATTGAACTTTCCAGATGACGCGACCCTACTTCCCGATTATTGCACCGGTAGATCAACTTCTTGGTGGGGTTGGGGGTGCAATTTGTTCGTGATGCCAAACTTTGTCACTGACCTTCAACTTCCTGGGCCTTGCACCATGATGCTTGTTGAATTGGGCTGCCATTCGTTGATCTTTGGTACAGGGAAATCACACGGTAACATTAGGTCAAGTCTTGTTCGGGTTTTCCTCCCGAGAAACGCTTCGGCTGGAATTAGCCCATTTGTGACCTGACGGTTTGGAATTGTTCAATACGTGAAGAGAAACTTTTCAATGCACTCCTCCTTGGGATACTGCCCTTGTCGTAAAATCTCATTTCACGAAGAAACCGTCACCCCTTGTGATTCCATTACAGTAATCATACATGGACACGACTCGTTCCTGTGTTTGGAATGCGGGCCCATACAGAGTAAAACGGGGTGATATCTTGCGGTTAATTTGCGGGGTGCTTTACCCAGACAAGTAAACAAATGCGGGGTGACCCTACGTTCCGAGGAACATCCTTGTCCATGTATGACAGTAACGCTTCACGCAGTCATATTTCTGGTTGATTCATGTTGAAAATCACATCTTTATTTACAATATCAGCATAATTAGAAACTGGCGAACGATGCGCTCCAGAATCTCGTTCCGGATCCACTTCCGGTCTCGTGGACGATGCGCAAAACGGAACCGGCCTCGGTGTGGAATCGATCTTCGTTCGTCGCAGACGTAATGCTAAACAACTCCGATATTTACAAATACCGCACACAGCAGCCTATTAGTTCTTTCGTTTGCATATTACAAGGAGATTCAAAAGCATAAGGGTGATATAGGAATTTCCTGTCCAATAGTTTCAAAACGGTACAGGAAAAAAAACTGTTGCGGTAGTAAACCACCTTTATTTCAAGTGTGCCTTCCAATTACCTTGTACACTGAGTATATAAACTGGCAAGCTCACCGGAAACAGAGAAGTTAGTTACAGCGGCTGATAGTTATCAAGCTTACATTGCAAACGGCGTATCGGCAGAGACACCTTCGAACAGCAGAACGGCATCACCGTCAACAAGTTGGAACTCGTCGAACTTGAGCTGAACTTTCGAGCCCTCACTGGCAGCCAGGAAGTATTCGCAGCTGAGTCCACGGGTATTCGAGTACGGGTACTCGGGTGATTGCAGCTGAAATTTTTTGTTAGTTACGATGCATTCGTCAGAGATAACAAACACAAATCAAGAATAATACAGCTATGCTGATTAGCTCTATTGTTGGAATGTGAGTCAACATTTAACAGAAGTAAATTAATTAACAAAACACTATCGCGTTGTAAGGCTAGCTTCATCTTATTATTAGTACTATTGGCATACCTGACTCCGTTCTATACAAATGTCCGTCTGTCGCTTAATATTCAAATTTTGCTATCATATCCAAATTTTTGTATAGTTAGGCAGTCTCACAAGTGCATAAATGTGCAATGAGCGATGGAAAATTTAAATATGTTCGGCAAATTTGAATATTAAGCGACAGACGGAAATTTGTATGGAACGGAGTCAGGTATACCAATAGTTTGTTATCATCTTCTTATGTTCATATCTTCAACAAGCTTCATCTTATTGTCAGTATATAAAAACCTACAGCTCCAGAGACGGTGTAGGTGTTCTGTGCCGGGCACGGTTTCGGCTTCGAGCAAACGAATGGAAGCGTATTGCGAGCATCGCAATAAATGGACGTCCACTCGGCCTCCAGTGTGCGAGTGTCCATGGAACCGCAGAGGCCGAACAACTGGTTCGGCATACCTGAGAGATCAGGGAACAATTAAAACGTTATTTTGAGATAGTAGAGCTTCTTATGCCTTTGTCATGAAGAGTGAAATATTTTGCATTACATGCAAACATACTGAAAATGCCCGAAAATGGTATTATTGGATTCTAGTACGTATCTCGTATACATATGTACGTACACATGTTCAACGATAAGCAAAAATGTACAGACTTTCTCCTCATATGCAAATGTGGTATCTACGGAAAACAACATGCTGTGTTTTCGACACTTTCTTTCTAATACACAAAATTATACAGGTTTCGTTTTTCAATGGTTGCGAAACCAGCAAAAGCCTGTTCGAGTATGTTGCTCACCCGAGTCAAAGTTGGTGTAGTCCAAATCTGAGCTGTCCGACCAGCTCGGATCGCCATCACTCAGTTTGATACCGATAAGTAGTCCGTTCAGCAGTCGGTTTCCAACAGCCTGACGGCGGATGAAGTCGTTCTCCTGGAAGAATGTGCGTTTTCTTACAATCTGCTTCCGTAGGAGCCGACTATTTCAGAAGAGGAGTATTTGAAAATATGTGTGCATTTATGTGAAATATATGGATGTCACATTTTTTTAACCGAAAATCTTCAAATATGTATTAGGTAATATACGATAACCTTTCAGAGCTCAAAAGGAGGGGCAAAAAGGAGTGTAAGATTAATTCGAAGCGGTGGTTTGTTTACGATTGTATTCGTACCTGTTGCCTAAGATTTTCAAGAAGACAACGATGACATAAGCATTTCCCCGCAATAACACTTGATTCGAAAAAAACGCGTTGTGAAGCGTGCTCATTATCGAAGCAATTCGTCACGACAAAGCAATGATAAGGAGAATAAAGGCACCATTCGTCTTCCCGTGTTAGTGTGTTAGTGCATTACATCGATAGCACAACCTGCTTGGCGGCGTCAGCGATGTTCTGGCAACAATTTTTTTGGATGAAAATACAAGCTCACAATGAAAGGATATATCCGTTTCTTCTAACAAGGAGATGTATTTGGAAGTACTACGACTTGCAAAATGCAGAATAAACTGTTCCGGTTTAAAAACAATTGCGTGTTATCACTCATTCTCGTAAGCTTTCAAATAAACTTTAGCCATTTCGTAAGCAAACATGTCAGTTATCGAATAATTTTCCCATACACTGTTAGGTATTGTTGATTGAATCCAGAAATAAAACTTCTTGCTGATATAAACGGAAAAAAATGAACGATGACTTACTTTCTTCGAGTGAATGGACGCCAGATGTGCGCCATCATTCTGACAGCTCGATTCAGCGTCATTCCAAGTGGAGGGTGTTGTGTCAATACGAACGCAAGTGCCAGCGATTTCGAGCAGACTGTAGTCTGACCCGCATTCGGTGCCACCGGACGGATACGCAGCGGAGGTTGGAGGCGCACTTGTGGTGATCACCGATGTTCCTATTAAATGAGGAACCGGTAATCATAGGGATATTCAACTCCGTCTTACGCAAATGTCCGACCTTCGTTATGTATTCAAATCTTATTGTTATTGTGTCCCCATTACGCCAATTTGCTAAAGTACTCACTTTTTTTCGCATTTTTGCGCATTTTTGCAAGCTTGTAAGTAAGAGTGGCATGTACTGGAAAGAAAACGAATTAATTTTGCACATTTGAGTGTATTGCCGTGGTCGGTGATTTGTACAGAATCAGGAAATGAAAAAGAAAAGTCTGTGTCATACACAGACTTTTTGTGTGCTGGCTGTGAGTTCGTAGGCAGTTATCTGCTCGATAGTCTATGCGTTGTGCGCGAACACGTATTCTTGTATGTATTCCAGTGCCGGGGACAGAGAGTGTCTCCCGATTCTGTACCTGATTTCCGACTATTGCCCAAGAGTGTCGTTATCAATACGTAATTCGTCAGCATGATCAGGTCAAACGTATAAGTGACTTTTGTTCCGCGAAACACTTCGTTTCCCTCTCACTCTCACTCTCTCTCGCTCTCTCTCTCTCTTTCTTTCTACGCTCAGCTTGATGACAAATGAAAGCTTACCAGAGATTTTGCAAAACGGCCAGACGCCGGCGTCGTCGAGGCGGTACGCAAACCATGTTCCACCGGAAACTT
>JACMIJ010001206.1:0-13312 GCA_014805365.1 Koerneria luziae
AGAGAGAGAGAGAGAGGCAGACTGATTCCTTCCATATCCAGCGTCCTTATGGCCGAAGGATACGCTCTGTATTCGTTTCCTTTGTGTTTGTTTTCACAGCCATCGCGACCTCAACAGCACATCCCATGGACAGCCAAAAATCTCATCATATACAATGTCTGATGCCGGTCGGGATTGGGGTGTGTAGAATGTGCCACTCATTACAGATCAGACAACCACAACCGGGAAGATCGCTTGCAACAGCCAGTTCCGGAATTCGAGTGTCTGGGGACACCGACGCACATTTGTAACCAGTACCACTGCTCATTGTTGGACAGTGCTTTGAGCGTGCTACATGTATGAATGAATGAATGAAATGTATGCCCTTGTAAATAAATTTTAGGATTTTCTTCTTGCAGACCATGCATGATCTTTTCAGTGTGCCCCTCGCGGTGCATCAAAGCCCTTTTGGTAGGCATTTCGTGCATTCGGAGCAATACAACTGTCGTGTAAGTGCCATGGATATTTATTTGTGAACCGAGGAAATACGTGGCAATCATCAGCGCAATGGATATTGTGAAGCAATGTTCAACAACATGTGATTTTTAATTCACCTGGCGGATATTCCTTCGTCATCGTCTTGGCTAACTTGTGAAGAAGCTCACCGTTACGAAATATCTTGGCATCACTATGTCGTGGGGCAGTGTGGTCTGTGTTTCCTTTTCGCTGATTGGTGTTCGCACCAGTTGTTTCTATGATTCCACTTCAGCACAATATTACCTTTCCTTTAAAGAATGGCATAATCTTTCGTGCAACTCACATTGCAAGTCTCACATTGCATGTTGTCTCTTCTTTCGCAAACGGATATACGTTGACTGTCGTAACACCCCATTCATTGATGGCTGCTCGCCCTGCCTTGAATAGAGCGAACACTGCTTCTTCTTGCGGCCTCAGGCAGAACAGGCTGTTACGTTTGATTGGCAGGCGTGTTCTTTACAGTACTCCCCCATTCCTGTTGGTTCACCTTTTTTTCTCAGTACATCTGACCCTGCGTAATGGATGTGATGTTCTCTCACCCAGTGGGTGGTTCCATCAAACAGTTGGATCTGATTGACCATCGGTGGCTTTTTGGTCTCCTCACAACGATCTTTCTTAGGCTTGCAATCATTGATCACATATAATATTTCTGCAGCTTCATAGCATCCTGTTTTCGTAACGTGGAATCTCACGTGCAGTAGACGCTGTAGCTGTGATCGTGTAGCAACTACTTTGTTCTTAACTCTCGTCGCAATGGTTTTTGCTTGGTTATTAAATAACGTTCGTTTCAATATATGTAGCTTCATTTATCTTTTGTCATGAACTGTGTAAACATTGATTTACGTGCACAAAAATGAAAATTTCGCGCAGGCGTTACCTCCAACTGTCATGTCTCGGTACCGTTAGGTCGTGATTTCCATAATTCGAAATAATGGAATCTTTGTTGTCTTCTCTCGGTTAATGCTTATGTCATGCGTGCGCCTACCTGGATCAGGCCGGAACCTCCGGTTATGGCCCCGATGCATGAACTCAAATGCATGAAAAAAACAGCGGGAACTGTTTTTTTGTATGCAAATGAGGTATGTCACAAGATTGGGTTGAAAGTTGTAGATTACGCCACCTCAGCAGGCGGCGGATTCGACAACCTTCAACAATGATACGGGGAGCAGGGAGGTTGCAAGCATCCATAATCATTGTGAGTGTTCTATCTCTTTATGTATTTTCTTGGTGTTGCTCGAAGAATCAAAAACATGGTGCTTGCTATCTCCTTGCTCCCCATAACATTGTTGTAGGCCGTGGTTCGATTAGATTAGATTTTCAATCGAATCTAATCGAACCACGTTTCATACAAATACAGAGTAATTTGAAGAGCGAACAAACGAATATGCATATTTTTAACTGAAGTAAATTTCTCCCGAATCAAAGCATATGCGCCAGGAGGGGGATCCCGAGGAGGCCGGGACACTTGGGCATTAAAGTCCGGTGTTGAACAATGTGTTGTGTTGAACAATGCAATGAAATAACCACATCAAAACGCTGTGCTGCTGCAGTCATATCCCAAGTGATCGTACCTGTGGTGGCCGTATTATTGTTGCCGAACGTCACAATTTTCATGCACGCGGTGTTTCTCTTACTGTCCTTATTGTTGCATTTCATTGATAAAGGACCAAATATGATAGCTGTGCCTGCTTGCAGTTTCACTCAATGTGGTGTTGTGGAGCTTTGATGAGTTCGCGTTTTTTTCTATCGATGATACCAAAGGCGTTGTCGCATTTGGGACTATACAAGCGCGACGTAATTATAAAGCATGAACGAAAGTGAACTTTTTTGTTCTTATGATAATATGTAGCAGTTCTGAGCCAAATAGTCAGCTTCGAACGGTTTGCACATTAAATAACGTTATTTCTCTCTTATTTCTTAAAAGCAAGTAAGTAGTCGGTAGCCGTTTACTAGCAGTTACTGGCCCGCCTTCCAAAAGATTAGGCTGCTCTTGTTGCCACATATTTTCCTTCAGGGGAGGGTTCACCAACGAACCCACCGCAGTTCCAGGGCAGCCTACAGATTTGGACCTCCCTCCGGCGTTTTGGTGTTTCGGGATGATATTATCTTTCCACTGATCGAAAGAAAGCTAAGTAATCAAAAAAATGTATAGAGAAACATTCAGGGTGTGCGCAAGCTACAGTACCGTGCAAAATTCTATAGACAAAGGATATTTTAGCCATAATTCGAGTTGTGAGTCAGCTGGAAAGTTCCCGTTAGGCCACAATATGTGACGTCCGCCTGTACGAATATCCACAAACGGATAATCCATTTCGATTTGATCTAACCGAATTATCGATAAATATGTGAAATGGCGGAATAAGCTATTTGCACATTTTGCGTTTAGGTGTGTTTTGAAGGAAAATTTCTTAACAAATATTACTAAATTATGCATTACTATCATAAAAGATCTCTTTGAGCACACATCTGTCTACTACTCATCGTAGTGGAGCTTTCCTTTGGCGCCCAAGACGCCACGGATGGACCACTACTTTGGGTTGATAAAATGCAATTTTTTTCTGCACATGAAGAATATACAGACAGTGCATTGTTTGGCTAATGTGCTACCAAAATGTTGTACAAACCCTGAAAATTTCAGCTTCGTAGCTCTTCTAGAACTTGTTATTTATGTATTGTACCATTGGCTGTCCTGGCGCCAGGGCGCGCCGCAGGGCGGAATGTTAGAGCTAAATCTTGAACATCGGCTGGCTTATAGCTATAGTGCGATCCTACATCATGCATGTGTACGTATCATGATATCGGAACTAAGCGTATTTGTTCATCACAGTAGCTGGCGTGAAATAAACAGCAAATTTACATTGAATTTTACCTGTTTATCATATGGCTTGTATCTTAGTAAGAAATTCGAAGCAACCGGTTGCAATACGATGACACGTACGCATGTATTATGTCACATCATAGCTATAAACCAGCTGATGTTCAGGTTTTAGCTCTAACATTCCGCAATGTGGCGCGCCCTGGCGCCAGGATAGCCAATGATCCAATACGTGCATGACAAGTTCTAGAAGATCTACGAGGCTGAAACTTTCAGCGTTTGTACAATACCTTGGTAGCACCTTTGCCAAACAATACACTGTCTGTATCTTCTTCATGGGCAGAAAACTTTCCTTTTTATCAACCCAAAGAAATGGTCCTTCCGTGGCGTCTTGGGCGCCAAAGGAAGGCTCCACTACGATGAGTAGTAAACAGATGTGTGCTCAAAGACATCTTTTATGATAGTAATGCATAACTTAGTTATATTTGTTAAGAAATTTTCCTTCAAAACACACCTAAACACAAAATGTGCAAATAGCTTATTCCTCCATTTCACATATTTATTGATAATTCGGTTAGATCAAATTGAAATGGATTCTACTTTTTTAGATATTCGTGCAGGCGGACGTAACATATTTTGGCCAAACAGGAACTTTCCAGCTCACTCACGAATTATGGCTAAGATACCCTTTGTCAATAGAATTTTGCACGGTACTGTACATCGACACGCTTCTGTACATTGAAAATATGGTACGTGTTTAATGCAGCACGCCAAAAATGGGGTGTTGCAAAGGTTGGGTTTCTCTCGGGGTATCAAATACTAAGTATCCCAAACCGGGGTGATCAAGCGTTATTATTGCCGTTGTTGTCAATGTACGTGCATGAGCACGAGTTGTACAGAAGACGAGCTCTGCAGCAGCAGTCAACAATTGTGACTGTAACGACCATATGAAATTGAAGGTGCAATGTACGATACGTGACACTGTTGTAGGTAAGCGTCGAATGCTCTCGTTTCCGGCAGAAACGATGAGTCAGCAAGTCCTCGCTGAGTACGGCCGACAGTTTGGAGAAATCGTAGCAGACGTGACCAAAGTCGATTTCTGCTAATTTATGCCGCTCTGCGCGTGGAAGATTGACCATTTCGGACAGGCGTTCCTTGAATGATGGAAGGTTTTGGCGGAGAACTGGGATCTCACGATCGAATACGTGGTTTCATTTTTGTTTCGGATTACAAGGTGACAATACAGTCACCGACTTGACACATATATATGTTTGCTACCGAAAAAGCAAAAGAAACTGTTTCGATAACAACAAACAATTCAAGTCCATTGAATTGTACACTAGTGTGATTGTCCCCTTGTCGGTTATTTTGTGTCTTCAACGCCGATTGGGGTTCTATGAAGATTACATGGGGCAAAATATGCAAAATTACTCAAAAAAAAACACATGACTGGTCCCTGATTTCATGTCTTCAGCCCACCGAAAAATTACTTTGATCCTTCTTTGATGCGCAATGAACGTTGAATACACTCAGCAATTTGCAAATTTTACTTATCGGACAATTTAGTGAGTCTTATGCATTCGACTGCGACTATTCCCAACTGGTTGAGATCAGTAGAAATTTATAGAAAAGACATTTACATACGCATGACCAGAAACATTAGCAGAAATGATTGCTAAAAATGTGCTGAATTCTGTTCCAAAACACCTAAGTAGGAAAATTTTCAATGTCTTGTTCAAAACACATAAAGGGTTTCCAAACACATGTGTTTGGAATCGGAAGCAAATACTAGCTGTACAGCCTAGAATGTTTTTAGCGATAATGTTTGTGTTTATTTTTGATTACTAATACTTATAAGTTGTGGGAATAAAACGTTCGGAAGAAGAAGAATTTAAAACATTCGTTATGCGTGCATCTTACTCTCGCATTGTCAGTGTATACACGAAGAAGAGTGTGCAGCAGATATTACCAGATAAGATATAAAGCAAATAAATCCCGAATATTCTATTCACACCCATGTCATGTGTATGTATGTAGCTTACCCGAGCATAACGTAAGATCGAGTGCAAAGTGCAAGAAGTAACTGCCGCGCGAAATTTGGCGTAGTAATACCAAACTGGCAGTGTAGCGATTATTCGATCATCAATATTGCATGCGTCGTACAACACCCCGAAATCGTGCAGCAACAAAATGGAACGTTTGAAACGCAGTTCCGTGATGATCTGAAATGAAAACAGATCATAGATTTTGTTCCGGAACAAAAATTTGAACTGAAACTCCAAAGTACAGATATTTTTTTTTCCAACGAAATTTTATTTTTTATGCAAAATTCACAGATTTTTTGGCTATACAAATGTAAGAGAACTCACATGCGTAGTTTTAATTGTTCTCTTATCTGCAATATTGCTCATGTGTGTATGATTCCCAAATCTGATTACACAATTCGGAAAATATTTCCTTCCGCGCAACTTTACGTAATGTGAAAAGAAAAGTAGTGTACTTCCAAGTCAAGGCCTTATAGCCTGCGAGGCAGTAACTGAGGTAACCGGGCCGCTGTGGTGCATTTAAGTCCGGAGTGCCCACCCTTCTCACCAGACCGATTAATATCGTGAAACTGCCGCCTAGCAAATTTCACACAATCACTTCCGCATACGGGTTTAGGGAATAGCCACTTAGCGCCTATTGCAGAAACTGTGCAAAGGCTTCTTGATCTGAAATACCATTAAAACATGAGGAAAAAACAGCAAAATTCAACGAACGTTAGAAGTGACCAGTTTTCCGGTTTCCGAAGAGCAATGCTCGATCGCAAAGAGGCCACCGGAGCAAATTTCGGTGAGCAAATTTAGATCTGCGTCCGCATCGAATGTACAATTAGTGAACATGCATTCCGCATTGAAAAGAAAAAGCTTGTCTCTGTAATACACAGAACATTAGTTTGTTCCCACGGAATGAACATTTTTTGTTCTTCTTGCTAGATTCCATTTACAGCTTGCACGTTTACTAGTCTTTTGCAAAGAGTCATACCTGTAGCAGTCATTAGTTTATTCCTCAATGCCTTAAACTGTCCGTTCTCTCTTAGGTGCATCTTATTCTCTAGGTTTCTGTAGCGTCTACCCGAAATACCTCAAGGATATTTACTATCAATCACCAGAAGATTATGTCCAGCATTGGTGCCCAAGCTTCCTTGCCGGATAATCATGTATTTCATCTACCTTGACCAGATCTTCGGGTTAACGCAATGTGGAAGAGTTTCTATTGGTCTAACATTCAGTCGGAATGAATCTCAAACTGGGTTAGTACACCAAGTGCATTTAGTCACAATTGGTATACGGAAGCGAGATTTTAGGATGATGTCGTAACAGCGGAAGCACCTGGCTGTGTGGCAAGAAAAAATAGCTCTAAAAACCACTGGAAAATAAGTGATTCCCCGATTGTTTAGAGGTAGTAAGTGGAAATGGAAATGGGCAGAGGAGCTTTGTCTTATACCGGGAGTACTTCAGTTGACGTTTAAAATGAGCACAATTGGAAAGGGCGGTAAGAACAGACAAGTTCTCCGAGATCATCAATGCATCGATATGTAAAAGAGTGCTAACAACCGTCGATCTGCCCATTTGGTTACGGAATAAATGCTGGTCAACATAAAAACTTGCTTTAGTGAAACATAAAACCGGCCAATGGCCCTCAGGAATAGGTTGTCGATACGCACACCTTCAACCAAGACACCAATTCGACTGCTGGTGTTCTCAATGCGCTGCTAAAATGATAAATGCTCTAAATTTATGGGAAGAAAGAAAACATGTGTGACTTTTGCATTTTTACTTTGCATTACTGAGAGAAAAGACGGTATCACTATGAACCCAAAACTTCACATTACATGGAAAAAAATCATTTGTTTTGTCTGGTGTAGCAATTGCTTATCTAATCAGCCAAATCGTTATGATTGAGATGCACCACAACTTAGAGAACTTTTTTTTTCGTTGGGTTCGCACAAATTGTTATTGCTTTGATTTTTCGCCTAAGAAAAACCGTTTCATACAGTTGCAGCCAACGCGTGGAGCTGAAGATCGCGTGTTTCAGGCCGAATATGTATTGCGTTGTCAGAGTAAAGTGGGCGCCAGTGGCTGCTCTAAAATTAACATCGATAACATTCAAATTTTGTATGCTCCTGTAGTATCTGGGATCCACCCTGCAGAGTTAAGCGAAAAACTAGGATCACCAAAGAAACTTCCGCCTTAAACTCGTTATGGAGATGTCTGTGGAACACGGAAGTTGCTGTGGAGACGAAACTATGCGTGTACATGATCGCAATCCGCCCCATTCTTCTGTATACAGCCCCTAATGCCTGGTGCCGAGGAAAATATGAACGCAGCAGAGAGGAGATTTTTCCGCCGCCTGATGGGAGTGTTCTATCCCAACATGCTCAAAATTGTGGTGGTCTACAAGATAGCCGATGACGTACACTACAGAATGAGCAGTGGAGAGGGGTCTAAATTTGCTCGTGTCGGTGATACTATGCGAGAACACCGTCTGCGGCTTTCTAGGCCACGTCATGGGGAAATGAGATAACGGCCTCATCAGTCAAACCGCCCACATAACAGCACCCCCCCCCCTCACACTGGGGCGAAGAATTGGTGTTCCAAGGAAGCAATGGACGGACATCATACGTGCTCAAGTGGAATAGCTCGGGATGCGGAACAGTATTTCCCGCGAGGATCGCCGTGGAGGACGTTGTGGCTAAGTCCTATCTGGATGGAGGTCATCAAGAAAATCGCTATGGGTCGTGAGATTTTGGTTCGAAAAACTAACGGGAAGTGCACCGCGGCTAAAACGCTCGAACGACGCGCTAGACAATAAAACCACCGTCAGCCAGTTGAGTAAGTGAGTAATTTTATAGCCGCTGTTGATCGGTGTTGTTATTATTTGATGGGAAATGCACATGTGTTTATTTCTTGTAAATCTTTGAGACTTAGAAGGAAGGTTCATCAACGAATGCTGCTCCCTCTATTGTTTCTTGGAATTTTGGATGAGAATGTGTATGGCTCAGCTACTGGGAATCAGAGACGATTTGAAGGCTTGAACATGTTTTAATTGTAGTTTTATGGAGACAAAACACAACGTCCTTGCCTTATCAGGACTACCTGCAAGGCGAAATGCCTTGAATACGGGAGACTTTGCCTTTGCTATTGCCTTGGAGACAAAATATCCGGCTGTCGCTTTATGCGCGCGGCTTACCTTCTTTATTCGGAGGAGAAATGTGCCATCAGCACCGTTTGTATTGAAAACGAAGCCACCGTAATAATCAAACTTTGGGAGACGAGCTGAGGAGATAATGTGATATAGTTGCCAACAGGACTGAAAATGTTCTCAATTAATGCAGGCAAGAATACGAGTTTAAATGAACATGATAGCCAGGGCTTCCGAATACCATCAAAAAGCAAAGCTAAGTGCCCCCATATCAAGGGAGTGCCACAAGCTATTCATACAGGGAAGTATATTTTCAGCTAAGGTTCTCGAGGAAAGTAGGCGACGCTTCCTCAAGAGTTAATATCGAAAAATAAATAAATGTGCGAAACAGTAGCTACTTTTCGCTAACACTGTACACTCTGGTTGTTCTTTGCTTCTCCTTCAGCTGGATGGGCGTGGCCAGCGTCCAACCGGCAGGAGGAGGAGCATTTTCATTCTGTTTTGTTACGCTGCGCGTACCATCAGGTGCGCTTTTTTCCCTGAATAAACTTGTTGAATCACATCAATGATTACAAGGTAGACCATCGGGTCATTAGGAAACTGAGAGAAACTCAGTTTCCTGGACAATAAAAACGAATCCCCCGATGTGTCATTCTAGTAGCTACAAAGTTCTTCAACGTTCTCCTGCCATTCAACCGATTTTTGCATAGCATTCAAACATCCAAAACATGTTCGCCTTGTGTTCGTCCCGTATTCCCATTCACACATATTCTGGTTATCCTGCGTGTATCGTAGGACCATGATTCCATTTTGCCTCTCAATACATTAACATATCTTCTACTATTGTAAACCAACACTGCGATATTCGTTCCTATTTAGTTTGCTCATTTCTGCATACCTGCTTCAACAAGAACACGTGGTAGCAGTCCAAATATCTTGCGATATGTAATATCAACTCCGCCGGCAGATATTCGAATAAATTGGCCGAACGTTTCATGCTCCAAAGAAAAATAGTGAAGAGAAAGTACTGTGCACAAACTGCGCACGGCTTAACAATTGCAACGCGTAGTTTGCATGGTTGTGATCTGTTTGATTACCCATGCTTGGCCGGCATCATTGTCTTATTGATGTCTCCGGCGACATACGACGGCTCAAAGTTCTCAAAAAAAGGAACGGTGTCATGGTCGGGTAAGATGCAAAGTACTTACGCACGTCTTGTTAGGTTTTGAAGTAAAACGGTCTTTTTTTGCTGAGCTATATATTTTTGTTATGCTAGTGCCACTTGCGTGCGTCCTACGCACCAATTCTAGCCATTTTCTTTTTTTGGAGCCTTCGCTTGCAACGCAGCTTATCCTTGTTTTTGAAACCATTGCCTTTCTCGTTGAATAAGCTCTGCTTGTTGTTAATATACTCCTATGCACTAGGCTATATATCCGCTTCTGTGATCTTTCTTGTCTGCATGCTGCTGTAGCATTGCATATGCCTGTGTTGTCATGTCTCTTTTACTGTATTCCTCAGCAGCTTATCGAGAGTCAGAGTCTGTACTGTGTTGCTGCTTATACTGAGTGCTTGACATTACGCCCAGACCTTATCATATTCGGTTGTCGTTGTTTATCGGATGCTTAGTGAATAACTTATTGTTGTGCAAGACGCTATCGTATCTCCCTTTATAATAACTACAAACCAGAAGTGTGCGTACATTTAGTTTCGAAATTTTTTTTTCGCACTTTTCTGACATTTCATTCTTCAATTGGGGCGAAATAGTGTAGTTTCTAATAAACATTTAGCGCGCAAAAGCGTTAGAAAACGTTTTTTCTAATGACACCAGAAGGTACGTTTCGTTGTCAAGCAAGGTCAAACAACCAAAACGAGTACATGCTTTGGATTTTTTGCCACATGAACATACCGAAAGTGTAAGATGGACATACGAAAAAGTACAGCATTTTTCGTTATTTCGGATCGTACTCACGGAATTTTTAGTACAAAAATTGTCGCACTTTTCGTACTGTACAGAAAAAAAGTACTCACAGAACTGGTACACACATTAGGATAGTGCTAAATATTGCTCTTCCAGTCTTCCAGCATTCTCGCTGTAGACATCGTACCCTAATTTGGAGTATGTTGAGCAATACACATGTCGCCTGGACGCCAATAAGTCAAAAAATGCCTGTTTGCTACAATGAAGTGTTAGACCACCACACCGTGGAGAATGCTGGATGTGTAGAGTCTCGCTCTATCAATATTGTCACTGATATGATATGAATTGTTCCTGATTTGAATTCTGTCATTTTAAGTATTATGCTCTCCTATCTTTCGCTGCATTGAATCTTAAAAAAAGAAAAACTAACGATGTACCATGCATAAGATCAACTTCAGCCTACTGATTTGGCAAAGGAAATAATTGCTCGAAAAAACTGTAATGAGTTACTCGTGTTAGCCAACTTTGTTCTTACTCTTTGTACTGACTGACTTTTATTGTAGTATGAAGATGCAACGCCAAATTGTGCAGGTATTGTATGTTGTTTTGAATGTTTATGAACCCGTGCGCTATAGCCAAAAGAAAAGCAACTTTGCGCCGCTAAAAAATCTTCCCAAATGTGTCATAAATATTACACTATATACTGTATTTTTTCGCATTATGAATTAGTAAATCATATACGTTTCTACCAGTGGTACTGAAAACAAATTATATACATTCTGACTGCAGTGAGTTGTAGAAAAACAGAACAAAGATCACTTGCTCTATTATTCTATGCATATGTGCATATCTGGCTGAGTAAAAAGGCACAGACAATATAAAGCGTTGTTCGATTTTTAGGTCAAACGAACGGACGACACATCAGTCCACATAGTCCACAAATTGTTTCGAGGGGTGCACAGCCAATCAAATTTTCTCTGCATCTCTAACTGAAGGTAACGGAGGAGTGAACATTCAGTATATTTGGCGTCGAAAGAGTATTTCCATTTTTATTGTAATCAAAATGCAAGCATGTTAGTATAAAGCTTATGTTTATGTGCTTAAATAAGTTTAAGACTAAATAAATGTTTCATGTGCTCTTATTATGATTGTCATAGTATGTTGAAATACACAAAGCACATTACCAGGAATTATTCACCACAAATACAGAGGTACACTTAATACGCGTTCGCAAGAAATTCGAACAAATGAAAGGAGCAAAGTACAAACCAATGGTTTAGCAACACACACTGGTCGAGCTAGAAAAATATGTGGAGGGTATTGATCTAACTGGGCGGGAGAAGGGAGGGGCAGGGGAGACAGGACTATTCCCCACTCGCTAGACGAAAAGGGATGGGGTCTGGCAGGGTCAAGCCGCGAATGCTTCTGGGTTTTTCTTAGTTTTTCTCCATTTTTTAAAATAATAAGCCGCATAAATAGTAACAATTGCACCAAGTAACCCTTAATAATTTACAGGGTGGTAAACTTAACGGGTGGCACATCGTCTTCCCCCCCCCCCTGGTACGGGGGGGGGGGATTTCGTGGGGAGTGGCGAAAGGTTGGCCGCGCGGTTCGATCCAGATATCCAGAGGCTGGCTTCGCTAGCTGATAAGAATAGCTAGTAACGAGTGAAATAATCTCGAGTTCCTGCTGGAATAATTTTCAATTGTATTGGGGCGTTAATATTTTCGGCTAAGCATATTGTTAGTGCATGGAGCAAATAATTGGGCACCACGAAGCTGTAGGAGTGTTAGTAACATGAATAACTTCTCTTAATCTTAGAAACTCATCCTCAAATGGATTTCACGTCACTAATTTGTTCCGCATCTGTATGACGTGTAACTAATTGTTAGTGCATGGGGCAAACAATCGTCTGCCTTTTGGTTATCAAGAGTGGAGGGCCGACCTTTTAGTGACGCGGCAAAATGTTTCGTTTTGGGGACAAACAAAATGTCCGATGGTGCCAGAAAAAAGTATGCTATTTTTGGCTTATCTGACTTCGTTCTGTACAAATATCCGACTGTTAGCATATATATTCAATCTTGTAAGAATATTCAAATTTTACACAGTTCATAGCAAGATGACACGACGCCTATCTATTTTGTACATTCCGGGAAAACACAATGATGATTAAAATACATGTCTATGTGCAACAAACATAAAACCAAAGGTAAATGCTGGGACATTTGTGTAGTTTGTATATACGGTGGCTATACCACATTATCCGTGAGCCGCGGGACAAATTCACATAGCGGAGTTCAGCGTCAAAAGAGCGGCACTACTTTACCATGTACACTGAAAGCCTACGAGAATTCCTTTAAAAATGTGCTGCGCAAAGAAAAGGGTGATTTGTTTTCAGCACAGCAAAAGTTCTTTCAAGACATATTAAGATTACAGAAAGGAAAATGAAGAAAAGAAAGGAAATACTTATCGTCAAGGCAAGAAAAGGAGTGCCATACCAGAGAGCTTGAAACTCTTAACACAAGAAAAGGCATGAAATACTCGAGCATTCCTAGAAAATGTTTTCATTTCGAAAACAAATCGCGCCTTTTCTGATGCCATACAATTTTTGTTTGTCTAAGCTGTTTTTTTTTCATTTCAGAAAAAAATGTAACAGAATGCAGCCCAAACAAGCCGTCTCATTCCAGTTTCAAGCTATGCTGAAAAGTAGAACTCTCTCAACTTTGCATATTCTTTTGTGACTGCGAATGAAGTGTTTGTTTTCATTCGCAATTAGACACTACTAACAATAAGCGGTAGAAACAACATACGGTCGCTTTCGTAAAAGCGAAATCTGAACACTTGGCATGTTTTAGTTGGCTAAAGTTAGGCGCGATTTG
>JACMIJ010001207.1:0-13309 GCA_014805365.1 Koerneria luziae
ACTTCTATGAGCCAGAGCTTATTGATCGATCTTTAGATATTATCGATTGATAAGGGTTAGGTGTGTTTGTGTGTTTGGAACATGGGTAGGGTCTTGGTTACTTTAAGAGTTTGGTGATCTTTGATCTTTGATGTTTGGTAAGGTGATCCACACAGCTTGTTTTTTGTCTCTTATTAAACGCCCTTCTTGCCGCGCCTTGATCGATTTCATAAGTGTAGTTTCTTTCTCTTTTTTATGGAACTTTTTTGATCATGTATGCTTTTGATGAAAGCAATGAAAACCTAGTGCAACATTATTTCTTTGGTTTGAGAATCCCCAATTCCCCTTCGTCTTGATGAGCTACATGTTGAGTCTGTGATAGTTATTCTACGGCCTATTGTGACACTACTGATAGAATTACGTACATATATATTATACTTTTATTCGTATCGTTACTAATTATTTCTTCTATACATAGAGCTTATTACACATGTTACAGTAGTATATTACTATTATTATTCCACTACAATAGACTTATAGATTATAAAGCTATGTGTAATATCTGTAATTACTTGTGTGTTATCTTGCTAGTGTAGTAGGCTAATGTACTGTTTGCTTTCTTTCTTTCTCTAAGTCTCCACTCTCTCTTGTCCGACTGTTGACTCTACAGTATTGAAATGAAGCTGTGCTATTCCTGTTTCCCCATTCTTGCATGTTACCGTAGGGTTACGGTATTTTTGTAGTCTGTAGCATACGCCCACCGTATTAATCTGCCCGAAGCTCACGATCTTTGAACGTGAGGTTCTCGTGCGAAGGTCGCGAGCTTCTCCGCTTATGTATGTTCTCGTGAGATTCTCATGATCTTATATCTTATATCACGAGATAAGCAGATTAATACGGCGGATGATGTGTTATAGCTGTATGCTGTTCTCTCTATTCTACACTGAGCTACTGTAAGTGTGTTACTTGTGTATAGTAGACGACTTTGTATGTGTCTTTTTCGTGACTTTTTGACAATTGGAGAGGAAGTAGGTGGAATGTTATATACCCGTGATGATAAATTATTATGTAATATAATATATTACTTGTTAGTAGTACAAAGCTGGGGAAGATGGATTGGTTTACTGCCTATCTAACAATAAGTTATGGGCTAGTTTGAAATGTCTACGGTAATAAGTCCGATGCCGATACCCACTCCCCCAAGACGATCATCGACAACATCCTTTCCCTTCCCCTACAACAGCAATTCACCCCTTAATTTTATAAGTAGTTATCCCCATAAACCCCAATCCCTGTAAGTGCATTTGTCTTGTTACCAAATGCCTTGGAATTTGAATGAATAAATAAATAAGTCGGTTATTAGTTAGAATGTGATTCTACATGTACTGTCGTAAGTCCGAAAGTCTTCTAGCTAGCAAGAGAGTATGTACACATGATCAAGAAAGAAAAAAAAAGCATTTTATTTTCAATCTCGTTGCCCTTTATCTAAAGATACAAACGAACTAACAATATTGGCATCTGTAAAATGCAGCTACTAACAATAAATATGTTGACCATTCTTGCGTATTACCGTTGGACTTCTTTGGTGAAAGTGTTGCGAAAAGCCGTTAACGAGGAGATATGAAACGGTTTATTCAATAGCAGTCTTACCCGTTTGAAAGTAATTACAGGTGAGCACAGTATACAAGCAGGGAAGACAACACAACATGGCTAACAAGTAGGATCTAGTTCATACACGGGTCGTGTTAGTGACTAGAACGTGATACATATGTATGTTAACAGATAACATAATACTTATAATAACTGTAATAATACTATCAAGTTCCTATATTCTTCTTGTTAATTGCACTTTGCGGGAGATTCAAATGTCATTCATTAGTACCGCAAGGTGACTGTCAATTTTGGGGCAACAAGAACAAATTAATGAGAGAGAGCATATATTATGGGAGAGCGCAGACGACAAAGACACGGGAAATGCAGGTATTTGAATTTCCCGCCTTTATGGACGAGCATTGAGTGGATGCGCGCAGACGGCATTGTGAATGGGGATGGCGAGAAAACCGGAGACGACGATTCCGAAGGAGTCCGACATTGAGGCGGCGGAGAGCGAGAACTCGCGGACATCCGAGGGGACCTGCAAATTGAGAACGTTTGAATTTATTAGGCAAATAGGCGCCGCCAAGAATGAGAACCGCCTGGATAAGAACCGCATGGATAAGGACCCTTGGACAAAGAACAAGCAAATTAGCGAGCATTGTTTTAGGGTTCTCAATCAGAGGGTTCTTATCCAGGCGATTCTTATATTAAACGGCGCCGGCTAATTATCTAGTCTTTAAGTATTCAGCATATTCAGCATAACTAGGACGAATAAAGGTGTCAGAGGTACGGAGCTAAGCAGCGGTGAGTAACCTAGGTGGTGAGCAAGGAGCTTAATTGCGACCAATAAGTCTCATTGTCAGTACGCTGCCTTAAAGAAGTATGGAAGGCACTTTTTTATGGTGTAATTACGACCATGGTTCGGTCTGGTAAAATGTTTTCGGTCGCGCACCGTGGTGTGTGTGGCGCATGCGTGATTTGTCAGCATGTTTTCCCTCAACACATTGTTATGTTTTTGCGTATTGTTTTATACCGTTTTTGTTTATTATTGCGTCAACTGTTGATTACATATTGTAATAGAATTGTTTGTTGTTGCTCTTCGTATAACCCTGACAAGCAGCTTTGAAGGTGATTCAAAACTTAATAAATTTATTTGAATTTAGCAATTGAAGACTAATTAGTCTGATAAAGCAAACAAGTATTTATACGCTTTTTGGGAAACGCAATAGTTATGAGCACTATGCGTTTTTAATTGTTGTTGTTCTAATTGTAAGATTATTCCTCTTCCTTATCGACTGCTTTTCATGAAAACATCAACATATATGTGATCACTTTTCAACAATACCTCTCTATGAATGCGATTGAAGGTGTTGACGTAGGATGAGCCTCCCAGAAGACCCTCGAAGAGAATCAACGCGAAGACGATACCAATGTGCGGAACGAAGAAGTAGATCGAATCAAAGAGGAAGAACACCGCATTCGCGATCTGCAAAACAATTAAAAAATTAATGTGAAGTTAATTCGTATACACGTTAAAGTAAGTAAAAATAAAGTATGTTAGATAGTTTTAGCTACTTATTGTTAGTAAGTGAGATTAGTCGGTTTCGGTCTCTAGCGTCTGACCGGCTAACCTCTTCCCGGAGCGAGACCATCGTCAGAGACGACTCCGAGAAAAATGTTTAGAAAATAAGTGTTAGATTGTTTTTTTAATGTCTACTATGGGAAACCTGGGCGAGCATGTTGTGCATGGGAGCAAAAAATGGTTCTGATTATAAAAAGAAACTCTTCTTCTCTGGAAAACGTAGTAGGGTGAACAAGTAAGATGAGAAAGAAAAGTATCATCGAATGTGCTTCTTACAATTAGGTTGTCCCGATCATTTCAAGCCCAACAATCAGACCGAAACCGACTAATCTCACGTTCCTAACAATAAGTAGCTATGCTTCCTAACAAGTACACATTCATGCTAAGCAATGATTATGCACCGGTACTTTCAAAAATAATCAATGAAAACGCACTTGTAGTAGCGGCAGTATCAGCATGACAATGAACGGTAGTTCGAAGACGTTCACGGACGACCGCGAGATGAATACTCCGACTTGGTACAGCACCTGGAGATGTTAAAAATGTAAGTGTTACAGTTTTTGTTACAGTTTCGTGTTACAGTTTGATACAGTTTCAAAGTAAGTTACAGGTTGACAAGAAACTGTACTTCATGCATTTCTGAAAGTACACGACAATCACTGTACAACTATCATAACAACACACTGTACTTGCTTCCGCGAGTCTACCGTACCTATTTTGTGTACGACAACAACGGCTTCATTTGTTATAACAAAGCCATATGCAAATTAGGGACCGAGGGAAGTTGCACTGTGTTAACAGTATGTGTATACTGTATTCTCGCCTTACCTGATACCACCTGTACTGGCTCTTCCTCGACAAGCTCCAGCCACGTGCACAATCGAAGAAAATCAGTTGAACCTGAACAAAAAATTACTTGAAATGTATTCTTGGTAGCGTAAAAATGTGTTGTAAAAAAAACTTCCAACACTAACAATAAGACAAGTTTTTGCGTGTAGGTTGAGATCAGTCAGTTCCTTCTCTTTCACTCTCTCTCCCTCTCTATCTCTCTCTCTTTCTCTATCTCTATATCTTTCTTCCTCTCTCTCTCTTTCTCTATCACCCTCACTCTCCCTCCCTCTCTCTTCCTCTTCTACTAATTGCTTTTTGCTAACAATAAGGTTTTCATGCTAGTAAACGAACAATTAATCGTTAGCTTGTTGGGATTTAATCATCGATGAAACTCACAAGTCCTTGGTTGATAATGTACTCGCCAAAGTAGACCAACGATAGCGGAATCATGTACTTGAGGAGTGGCTGAAAGGCAACTTGGGTTATTCGATATAAAGATTTCTGATACCAAATGAATCTGATAAGTGATAAGGCATATCGCTTATCTTAGTATAGAAGAAACAAACACAAAAGCATACAAAGCATCGGCTGAAGCGATATTCTTGCGCACTGTTTTGACAGGTTCGGCAAGTTGTGATCACCGAGTAACTTTTTTTGCAGTAAAACTGGAAACAGCTTGGCTAACTATGGAGGTTTATATCGAGTGTGGAGTGCCACCACAGCTGGCACTCACAATGAACTGTGGTGGCACACCGAATGTGAGTGCGAGCAAACTGACCACGACCAGCATCAGCTTCTCCTTGAACGTGGTTATCCTCTGCGGGACCATCTCCTGCTCGGAGCTTTCTTCCTTCACCGACGCTGTCGTGTTGTTCACTTCATATGAGTGCGAACCCGAATCGCCCTGGAACAGGAGCGGTCACAGAGCAAAGATCAAAAAACGTTCAAAGAGATCAGAGATCAAAGTACGACCAAAGACTAAAGATCAACAATTTCTGACCACGCGATCGCTCGACTCCCAGCTGGACGACATGACCTCTTTGCCCATCGAGTCGGATTTTCCTCGGAGTTGAGGAACGATCCACGATTTCGGATTCAATGTCGGTGAGTATACTGTACTGGGCATGGACAGAATGAGCCAGTAGCTGAAATGGAAAGGAAGGCATTAATGTCAAAGTTTACTTGGTCTTAGGCAAAGAAAAAGAAGAGCAAAAAGTTTACAAAGTTTATAAACAAACGTAAACTTGATTGCACGTAAAGGATTACAAAGCCTATTAGCAACGGTAGGTTTATTCCATGACTACCGTACAAAATAACGGTGTCTTTGACAGGGCTAAAGTTCAAGTTCAAAAACCAGAGATCAAAGGTCAACATACGCAATGGCGAAGAGCAACGGTACGACGAGCATCGAAAGCAGGGCGTTTTTCGGCGAAAGTCCGGCCAGACTCGGCTCGGTCAGCGCCGCATAGGCGAAGGCGCCGACCACACCGGCACCACCCGTTCCCGACGACCAGGCGGAAATCATCGACCTGAAACAGTGATCTTTGATCTTTACGAGACAGTAACCTAATCTTAGTCTTTATGTTAGACTTAGTCTTTATTTAGTCCTTACGTTACGTTTTACAGTAATACTTCCCTCAAAATTCAATAGACAGCTTACACTGAAATTGTATAACTAATTGTAAGAAAAAAAATGTATGAGGACCACCTCATTGTTAGCACCAATATAATGTGCGAGATACACAATCTAAACAATAAGGGAATATTGTCATTGGTTTTTACTAGGATAGTATACCATCCGGATTTATGTATACAGAATCAGAAACAGCGAACAAACTTGGGAAAGTATGACGAGAGGCCGAGATAGGTGATCTCTCCCAGTCCCGAGCACATACTCGCGAAGACCACCCCTAAAAGCAATACAATCAATACAATCAATATTATCGGGTATTTTTGTTACTGGTGTTCATGGTGAGATGTTGAAATTGTTTTATTCCTCTTTGTTAGTTTTTTATCGTCAGCCGTGGTAGTAACCCTAGTAACCCCCCACCCCGAATTCCATGAGTTTGAAAGGTTTCTGCTATCTAGTTGAAATTTTCGTTGAGGAAACTTTGAGGTTTCAAGCTCGCGGGTGCCGGAAGCTTACTGCTAAAATGAGAACGTTGCAGCTAGTAAGTAGACACGTCCTGTCCCGAAAGAAACATTAGTTGAGAACTATCAATAACCTCAATGCTTACTGACTAATAACAAGAAACATTTACGTAAGCAAAATGTAGTACAATGTAATAAAGCAACGAATGTAATTAAAATCTTACCAGCCAAAGACATTGGGACATTCGTCGAGAAGGCGACGATCAAGTAGCATGCCGACTGCACGCAAACCACAACAAAATGGCGGAAACTGAAGATTGACCAATAATCGATGGAATTGCAACTTCTACGCAACAGAAACTCATATAACGTTATGGAAGGCATAGTCTTTGCTATCTGTTGTATCCGATAATTAAGAAATGCAAAATTGCTGCGTGTAGTCATTTGTTCGCAATGAATAAAGATAGTAAAGATATTAAAAACCATATTACCGTACCCAAACGGTATTCGCTGCATAAAGAAGGGAAAGGTGAGTTTGATGATCAGTGAGGGAATGATATCCGCCAGTAAGACGGCGCCGGTCGATATCGGTGCACAATGCCGACTTGAGTAGTCAGTCTGAACAAGGCATTCGATGAACTACTGTAGAGGTATGGAACCCCCCGGCTTCCGTGATCTGTATGATCTGTACATGTTCTGCTCATCACTTTCACTGAGCCCACAGGAAACTGCGAGATTTCAATCTCTCGGAGTTCGGGGGCTTACTATAAAGACAGGATTCCGCTAGCTTTTCAATCACAGGTTCTTGTGAGTTCAATAGACATTCTTAATGGACAGCAAAAAATTTGGAGGTTTCAAGTCCGTGGAAGGGGGGGGGGTGTGACAAGATAATGTTCCTAACAATAAGATGAAAGCCAAACGTGAACATTTCGTAAACTTCCACCTTGTGTAAAACTTTATATTTAAAATTTGTAATATATATTTTTTAAAGAGGAGGAAGTTTATATTAACAAGTTGTAAGTTACAAGTATAATATAATACATACTTACATCACAAGTATCACCAGTGTCATTGTCACTGTGGACAACGTGCTGCTGTTGGTCGAGTATGTCTTCGGCAGCACTCAACATAATCACATAGGCGAAGTTGTTGCAGAGTCCGAATATCCTGAAAGATCAAAGATCAAAGATCATTTCAGCGAGCAGCAAAAACTTGGCTCCATGAAACTATAGAATACAATACCATATCATTAATATAACACTAACATAGTGACCAAAAGCAGAGTAACGTTTACTTTTCGTGAAACTGTCTATCGACTAAACGCTGTTTTCTATTAATTATAGTTGATTAATACTACATGGAACCCACCAAAAGGCGATTAAATTTCGTATCAATGTTAATTTCGGCATGTCCAAGTGATCTGAAAAAACAAATACTAGTAACTTATTGTTAGCACGCAGGTTAACACGTGAATGCAAACTTTAACAAAAACAAGTAATACAACGTCAGATTATTTATGTACAGAAGTATATTGAAAAGAAAGAAAGACATGAACAATAGGCTGCAACCTCCTTCTCTCTCTTCCCATCACTACAATATACACATTTTCCTGATGACAAGCACTAAGCGGATTTTGACAATAACATGGGAATTATGCCCAATAACCCCCAATAAAAGAGCAATTTCGGTGCTTTGAGAGTTAACAGCACATAATGCTGTCATTCTGCATAGTTACTGCTGGTATAAATATCATATGTAGATAGATAGATTTATACGACACATCGGGGTATGTGTTGTTGAGGGTGGAGATAGGAGATTGATATTTTTTTTTAAAAAAACGAGAAATAGGGTTATAAAAGGAACTTATTGGTACATATATGCCAATACCACGTTGGAAACGGGCAAACTGTGACATTTTTCGATAGTATTAACAACAAACACATTGTATGTGGTTGATATGTTTGTAGAAATTGCACATATCGGCTAATAAACAACCGACCTGTTAGTTTCTAAAGCGTTGTGGAAGTGAGATGCTTGAACAAACAACGTGCAAAAACAAAGGAAGCTGCAAATGCTGTGTGTAGCAACATTGCAGCACATAAGTATCGAAAACGTGGAAGAAAGGGTAATATGTATGTGTTTTTTTTGTTATTTATGTATGTGTTTTTGTTGCTTATGTATATATTATACAAAACCAAACCCAATGGTAGTTATAGGTTATTCCAACTCATTATACTCATCTTATTGTTGGGACATCTAACATTATTAATTAGCTGCCATAAAGAACTAGCTTGAAAGACAACAATTGCTAGTTTTATGCCGAATATAAGCAAGAGTACACCGAAGTTTCAGCAAAAAGGAAGTCGTTGAAAAGGTTTTGAATTTCGAAGGAAGTGCGGACACATGCTAAAACGCAATTAGGAATGCCCGAGGAAGGGAGAACGGAGATGACGTCATGGAATGGAAAAGGGAACAGTTGCTGGTGACGATTGTCATATCAATGACAATGTACTGTCATTTGAATGTTACCTGTTAGAGAGAAATGTCATTTCATACAAATGGGCAGATATTGTCAGCACATCATACTGACAATAAAATGTTGGAGAGTTGCTTGTGGCAATTGTCAGATCAACGATAATGTACTGTTCACCCTAACAATAAGACGGTAGGATTACAGCTGGTCGAAAATTTACAAATTCCTTTGTTGTAGCGTGCGAAACTTGTATTCATACGCAAATGATCTTTGGTGGTCGAACAGAAGCAACATTTAGTGTCAGTAGAACATCACTAACAATAAGACCTCGTTCTTCTGAGCTTTGAGAGCAAGTTATACTTGTAAGATAAGGATAATTATTTATAATACCGTATAATATTTATAATACCAGACAAAACGAAGTAGACCTTCTGGAATTGCCTCCGTAGACATCAGGCGCATCACAAGCACTGCTTTATTGGTCCAAAGAACGCTCATTATAGGTGGCGGATCCCCTCACGAAAGGGGTGGTGCCCCCTTTGACTTGACGAAGCATGCACTGTCAGCGACAGCCGATCGCACGATCTATTCCAGTCTGCGTAAGCTGATTATTAGTGCAACCGTGGTGTCGAGGTAGCAGACACCGTCTTCCGGCCGGACATCGCGGGTACGATGCCGGAGGCAACAGCTGTTTGTTGATGTTGTTGTTTGGGTGTTTGTGATAACGGTCCTAACAATAAGGCGTAGATGATTACTTATCAAGTAGGCCTCACTGTCAGATAAAGAGAATGGATTGCTTTTGTTTAGCGCTTTTGAAGGAATTCATTTCTGCAAAAAAAAATCCGAGTGTCGATATTACAAACACAGACGATTGCACCAGTCACACTCTTTGCCTTACAGTGAGAAGTCAATGTGCAAACCAGCGTAAAGAAAAACAATGCTGGCTTGGAAGACACTTCTAGCCAATGCCAACTCTCACAATCGTTACATCTTGGATACTTTAGTTCAACTCGTTGTCAATGGTTACTTACGGTAATAGCAATCTTTGAAGCAAAGTAAACTGGCTTATGCTCCCTACTCACTGAAATTTTTTTCCACCAACTATCAGTAAGCAAGACTTTTGTCACTTTTGAATGGTTTGCCGATGACAATCGAAGGGTGTTCGTCGCTGGACTTTGTACTGTCAAAGACAGCACAACTCGTTCTTCATTGATAAAGAGATGGCCCATATTTCGCATCATAAATGCTACTGCTAACTAAATTCTAGTGTGGAAGTTCTTCTTCATAAACTCGGTTGAGGAAACTTATGGATTCAATAAAGATCAAAAGATTTCATGGTTAAGAAGATCAGACAATTGTTCTACGTACATATGGATATCGGTTATTACTGGGAAGTAGCACAAAAGCACCATGGTTTTCTGAGAGATTTTCACACGGATCAATACATACAATAGATTTGTTGCTAACTAACAACAAGATCAAAAAGTAAGCATTGCGAAACACTTTATTACTTTTTAGTTAGTGCAGATCTTGTGTGTGAAGCCTAATCATGGTGCCATGAGAGGAACATTCTTCCGTTCCTAATCAGTCAATAAGACCATTGCATGTTGGCCATGGGAATAGAACAAGCAAAACAATTTTGACATTTATATAATTTTAACAACACAATCTTATTGTTAGGTTAAAACGTAAAGGGAAAAGAAAGCTAATACATGGAATGATAGAAGCATCTGGTGGCAGAGTTTCTTAAGAGAAGTAATATCTTAGCACCTGGGCAATAATGGTGTTGTTTCATATGTAAGACCATAGTAAACTATAATTGCATGTTAAGTGGGATATGAATATTATGCCAAAAAAAGAGAAATTTGGCAAAGTTTTGATGTAACCATTTTTTGGTTCTATTTCGCGCAATTTTAGGCTGAATCACTAGCATTGCTCATTTCTAACAATAAAGAATGTGCAGGCAATAAAGACGACCACGTATGCACAGAAAAAAAATAGTCAAGCTTCTTCATCAATTTCATGTATGGTATTTCGGAGGCCGGAAACCGTCATTACATTGACGGTTTCCGGCTTCCCAAAAAATGTGTTCATAACGAGTGTTTAATTGACCCACCACTTTTGTGTTTAGGGAAAACACAAATGCAAATTCCTCGGTAAACTCCAGCTTCCCTTTAAGGTGCAAGTTACGGTTTATGCGCAATTGATTATTTTGCGCTTATGGCATCATCCTGAGGCAACATAGACATGTTGTGCCTAGTAAAAGCGTCACAGAACGAGGCCACGTTTTAGCCCCCGACAGAACATGCCATGCCAGCAGTGCTTTGACTTTTATGGCCTCCTACAAATATGTATTGAGGTGGTAGTCTCGTTATCTTTATTGGGACCCGAGCTGATGAACTTGTCATGTTAAACACGGATTGGCCATAAAGGGGATGCCGACGAATGGGCGAACGAGTTGTCTGCTTTTCTTGCAAGGAGTTATCTGGTCTAGTTTGTATTCCAACGTTCTGAAATGTTTTAGAAGTAAGATGTAAATTGCGTTTATGTAGTATGCAGGTCTTTTTTAATAACACAAAAAAGTATAATTAGTGCAACATAACTAAGTTATAAAGACAAATGGAACGCCGGTCTCAAACTCGCATATTCCTGTCATTTTGTAAGAAAATTCCCCATAATGTAGACCGAAGTAAGTAAAATGTTGTGCAAATCAATGAAGAAGTCAAAAAAACACCGTATGGAGGATAAATTTCGCTGCCTGTATGCTTAGTCAAAAGCGACAGTGGTTTCTAAGGCTTGTTAAAAGATCCCCGTTATCTTTCCTCGTTCTCATTTTTCTTTCCAAGAAAGAAATCGCAGTGTTACAGTGAAGAAAAGAGACTAAAACGGTTCCACTAAAGGAATTGTCGAACTCCTTCGTTTTTTTCACTTGACGATGAAACACAGTCATTTTCCCCTACGCTGTAAATAACAGTGCGTTTATTACAGACATAGATCAATGCACGGTTCCCATAAAAAATCAAAAAGGGCTTTTGGAAGGGCGAAAACAAGCAATTTAAAGCATTTCATACAATGAAGAGATGCCATGGCAAAGGTACATTTAATTTTTTAACACATAAGGCACAGTAGTTGAACTAGGGCTTTGGTCTGACATATATTATATGTATACTAATTGTAAGTTCTTTGTAATCAAGTCATTATTAAAACGAATACATATTTACTCGATTGAACAGTAGAAACTTGCCGGCTGTTCTTCAGACGCTAACAATAAGATTTGAACCAGGAAGTGAAGCATATAAAAAGTGGAAAACGGAAGACAATCAACCATTGAATTGTGCTAATAAGCCGATAGCGTAACCGGTTCCGGTTCAAAATCAGCTCATATTGCAGAAGAAACTGATGGTTTGTTGACTTTTCGGATAACTGAGGTAATTATTGCGGGTATCTTTCACAAAAAAGCAAAGTAAAGTTCTTCTGGAGCTTTTGAAAGGTATGGGAAAGATGAAAATAACAAGTTGTTGCTGCTTTTGTCCAGAAATGATCTGCTTTTATAAAAGACAGACACTTGCAAGTGCACTTATTGTTAGCGTCCCTACTATTACTTCCCTAGTTGTAAAGTGAGCCAACTCAGAAAAAAAAACCTTCAAATAAACATGAAAGTTGCTTGAGGGTTTAAAACACCCGCATTTTCTCCCATGTTAAAGATGCTCACTATAACTACATTCAGTTCAAAAAATGAGGATTTATAACACTGCAGCAGTAAACAGTGAGTTAAACCCTCAATTTTGAGGGATATTTTTCTGTGAAAACATGCAACTATGAGCACAAGTGCAAGGAATTATAAACACATGCACAATGAATCAGGCAACAAAGTGCCATACATAAATCATAGCAAAAGTTCGGCTAGCAAACAGTTGATGAATATCAAAGACAAACTCTGCAAACACATTACGTCTCCATCAGATAAATACGAATGGTCACACCTTTCGTTCTTTGTTGATCGTACACAGTCAGTATGACCAGAGAGTAAAAAGGTGTTATTTTCCGGTGAACCACACCCTTGGTTTCAGGGGTACATCACCGCTTACCTATAATTTCTTATCCAGTAGTCAATGAAAGATATTCAATAATTGTAGGTACCCCCTTACGCAATTTGGTCCGCAGTTACATCTCCTACAATTTTTGACTACTTCGCTATTCTATCTTGCACGACTTTTTCTGCCACCATTTCTGCCTGTGTAGATAGAAGCAAATAGTTGCTTTTTAAAGGAGTAAACTCACTTTTCAAAGTACTATGTCCCAGTTAACCATAACTTACCCTAGGTATGGTTGACACTTCTGTAGCTTCTATAGTGTTGTAAATGTCATTTGAGTGTTTTATGGAGCTTGGAACACCGAGAAATGGACAAAAATAACACATAACTATGCCCTATTTAATCATGTTTCGCAGCAAGCATAAGACTATTCGGGCATAGTGAAAAGTGAGTTTGGTCCTTCTTTAATACCTGACTGCTAGTACTATTGGCATACCTGACTCCGTTCTGTGCAAATATCCGACTGTCGTTGCATAATGCTATCTTATTGTTAGGTTTCTTTCCAATTACACAAATTCGCTAGAGTATTCAGATTTTTCACAACCCTATGCCATTTCACAATTGCTATGAACTGCGAAAAGTTTGAATAAGCTTACAAGGGAACGTTTTTTACCGAGCCTGAAATTAGACAGGGAGACCATATAGGTATTGTTAAGCACCTCT
>JACMIJ010001208.1:0-13304 GCA_014805365.1 Koerneria luziae
GCAAAGTATTTCATCGCTGGGGGGAGATGAGTAGAATTTTTGTGGGACTAGTCAGAAATACTCATTCACGCAACATGTGCTTCGGCTGGCGTACCGTACCTAATTTGCATACAATTATACGTAAAGCTGTAAAAGAGTATGCAAATTTGAAACCGTTGTAAATTCCACTTCCTAAGCATAATGTGGACTGAGGACTACATTCCAATAATAACAAGAACTAGTGCTTTGTAACGGATTTGAAAATTTTACAGCTCCCACACTTTACGGCATTCCATTATATTATGTATGTTATTTCTTCCCACTGCGTTTTTTCCTTCCCTTTTCTCAAGTTCCTTAGAATTAGCTCGTTGTTTGTTGGAAGAAACACAATGATCTACTGGCGACAATTGAATGATCTACCCTTCAGTGGGCAGGAAATGCTCATGGTGGAAATTCGCCACGAGACATTCAGTGTCTTTTGAGGGGAAGATATCGTGGAGAAGGGTAGCTTCATTCACGCAGTATCGTGTACAACACATTCTGTTGCTTCCTCCGGTCTACAGTAACTCATTTGCATATGAAGACAAAGGCTTCCCTCACAAGCAAAGATGCAAACAGCGGCCCGGCTCCCTCGGTAACCGCCCCGCAGGCTACGAGACCTTGATTCGGGAGTACTTTACTTTTACATGCAAAGAGGATTATGCAAAGTTTGGACCGGTAGAAGATCCATTGTCTCAACACAATGTGATATCGTTATCTCAACAACCAAGCCGAAAAATAGGAGGAACATGCTAGAGACATCCGGGATGCGATAATCGGACGGGGAAACACAATGATGGCAGGGAAATCGGATGTCTGCCACCATCCCCGATGGGAATAGTGCATGGAGGATGAATAAGCAGGAAATCAGGGATGTGCATTGGAACTGATGCAGAGAGATTCAGAGGGATCAAACTATTGTGTGGTCTTCAATGAACGTCTGATTGGTGGTAAACTGTAACGTGCCTTTGTCAGAAACTCATTGTTAGAAGCAAGCGAATTTGAGCACCATAAATCGCATATTATGCTAACAACGAGATAATGGAAGTTCCACCGGACCCTCAAAATTACATTATCATTTGCAACAACTGCATCGGCCTGATCGTCGGGGCATATAAATTAGTAAGCAATAATAAAATGCATCAATATTATTATTTTTGGTTCTCTTTCATTTGTTAGCGGGACCTAGTAGATAAAGAAATGGTGATTGTTCCTCCAAAAAAGGTTCACCGGTTTCCGGCTCCCTTTAATTCCTGTTCTTTCAGCTCAACGTATTCATCATACACGCGGCATCCGCGTTCTCGTTGTACTGTTGGCTGGTGCTGTCGCTGGTGCGGTACGTCGCCGTCTTTTCGCCCTACAAACACCTGCGCATCAATCGTGAACCGCATCTGGCTGTGGTTGGTTTATTGATCGTATTATTGATTGATGATGTATCGATTGATTGAATGGTTGATCGTTTTATTGATTGATTGTCTGTTTTGGGAACTGTATAATATGCATAGAAAACAACCTTATTGATAGCACAGAGCACCACGTTTCGGGAAACCTTAACAGTGGAAGTTACCAAATCTGTGAGCCATAGCGACTCTAAAATTTGAGGCTTATTTTTCTCTGACAATGAGTAGACCGGCGGAAGCAACATGTTCAGTGAGGTACTGGAACATTCACTTAGCTATTTGCAACCAAAACGCCTGCCAATAAGGTGAAAACGCGCACGTATCGCCGTTGTTGTCATGCGGCAGCACCATTCTCGTCGGGACGAACAATCAACACGAAAAATTGTCCGGCACTAATACACAACTTTTTCACCCCCCCCCCCCCGGCAGCCGTCATAACATTGTGCACACAGTGCACGTGTGCTCTCGGCCACCAGCAGCACCCTGGGGAAATTATTTTTGTTCCCGGGGTCTTACCGCGAAAATCCCCCCAACCGCTCTCTGAACACAGGCGAGAAGAACATGATGCGTGTTGTTGAACACTAATCGACTTGAACTCTAATTGCCAGCCAGCGGTAGTAATAGCAAGGGAATATAGTGCTCCTTCCAGTTCACCCCGATCATCTCCTTGGACCTTCCCTCGATAACATTCTCTTGACATCTATGTCTTATTGTTAGTTTTAGTTCACAAAAATGTGCAACTTGAATTGAACCAACACACACCCGCTGCTTTATGGTATCGATATTGTTTCTTTAACTTCAAAAATGGCGTTATTACTATTGGGAAAGAAAATAAACGGGATTGTTGGTGTATGTAGATAACTGACCAGAAGCTACTGGTTAACGAAAGTTTACTATAGCCTAAAGTAACTTGTGTTCATTAACAAACATGACGAACCAAGAAGTGATTGGTAGTTCTAGGAAGACTAGATAGCGTTTAAGTGAAACATTATAGTTGCACGAATATCAGCAAAGTATTTTGCACACTGTATAACCTATTGCTGACTCTTTTTGCCGTGTTTTACATATTATTTTTATTATCACAAAAAATGTAAGTACATACATATTTTCGTCAAGATAATGAGCCAAATCTTGCGCTGCGCTAAAAATACTTCCGCGATTACGCGACATAACGCAGAAAACAACCAGAGAAACAGCATTACGTCTTACTACCGAAATAGTAGTTCATTAAAAATCGCGCATAACAGAGCGCAAGGTTGCCAGCGTCACGCCGTGGGATTTTTATCGCTGAAAAGAAAACGCACGCCAAATGCGGCGGAAACTCTTGTATTATAAATGCGCTCGGAAAGTGTAGTTTCAACTATATAAAGCTGCTTCCGTTCAATAAAAAAAATTCCAGACATATATGTCTACATAATGTATTGAGGATGTTCAGAGAAAATAAGCCTGAATTGTTGAGTGTTTTAGATATCCTTATTGCTAGTGCATTTATTTTCTCAATAGAATTGCGAAATTCTTACAATTAAGACCGAAGAAAATGAGTGTTTTAGACACTCTAGCGCTATTGAGGTTATTTGAAGCATAATTCCATATAAGAGTATATACATATAGTTCTATATAAAGCTGCTTCCGTTCAATAAAAATGCAAGTCATATATGTCTCCATAATGTATTGAGGATGATTGAAGTCTATTTTTGCCCACAAAAAGAGCAATAACACACATTTTATCACACTAACACATGGGCGATTATGAATGATAAATGAAAAAGCTAAAGAGATTAGCTTCTAATGTATGATTAAGGCTTATTAACCGTGCAGAAAACCATTAGTTAATCATTGCATCTGTTAATTCGATCAAACTACGTAGAAAAAAGTGTGATTCCACAGACCAAGTGAACCAGGGAATGTTTGGTTACAGTATTCTTACAATTAGTATTAGGATGTTTACTGTTTAGAAACAAAATGCAATATGCAAAACTGAAGCAAAACCAACATGTGCCCAATCGAATACAGCGTTTCATGATTGCCTGTCTTATGTGCCACGGGGTTATTCTTTTTAAACCGCTTTGAAACTAAATTATTTACTAACAATAAGCAATCTTCCAGGTCAGCTTAGCGGTCGTCATTGGTGCGCTCGAGTCGTGGTTACTGTACGACATCGAGTATTTTCCAGAGTTTAAAGGTAAGGCGGCGCTTTTTGACAATTGGCAATTGGCAGTTGGCAATCTAACAATGACAATTGACAATCTAGTATATAATGAAACCAACCGGTTGTGAACATCTCCACGGCGGTGCTTTTTGACAATTGACAATTCGTAAATGACATTTTAACTATGATAATTGACAATTTTTATATAATAAAGCTATCCGGTTGTAAAAATCTCCACGGAGGTGTTTCTTGACAATCGACAATCTAACAATGACAATTGACAATTGACAATCTTCTATAATATACAATGAAGCCATCCTTAGCTGCGTTATCTCATGAGATCCACGCGTCTTATGCGTGGGGAGAACGCATCTCGTGTATGTACGTTGCATCTTGCGAATGCTCGATTAGAGTGATGAGCCTCTAGCTTCTAGCTCTCACAAAAATGTACCATAGAAATGAGGGCGCATGATGTAATGCCCGCAAAAACTACTGAAATATTATACTTTGTATTATGCTTTGTATCTTTATTATCACTTGTATCTTTAGTATACTTTGTATCTTTGTTAGAACTCCAAGGAATCTGGTAACAGCACGACTACTTTTATAAGGATGAGCAGGAATGGCATTCTGGCAGTTTTTGGCTATTTCTATTACATATACGATTACTAGGACAAAGTGAATGTACAGTATAAGCTCTAGCCTATAAGTAAAGTTTGTGAAAGGCGAAAATTGTTGTTTGCAAAACAACATGCACAGTCGGAAGGGTACTATTGGCGTATGTGACTTCGTTCTAGGCAAATGTTCGATTGTGTCGCTACGTATTCAATCAATTGTGCAAGCGTAGTAAAATGTTTCACAGACCATAGAGGTCTGTGAAACAAGCTTGTGGAATAGTATAGATTTGCGAAAAATTGAATACCTTTGCAAATTTGGGTAATTGGAAGAAAACCTAACAATAAGATTTGATCATATGGCGACAATCGGACAGTTGTACAGAACGGAGTCAGGTATGCGAATAATAAGTAATCCCATTTGTGGTTTGTTATTACTTTAGTAGAAAACAAAACTTTACAAAATAAAAATAAAAATTTTTAAGGATGCCAGACCACCCGTAGTGATGCATCGAATAAGGCGATACAAATCGCGGAAATTGTTGGATCATACTTCATACCGCTGTTCATAATTACCATCTGCGATATCAGGGTAAGACATAACCGTTTAAAAAATAACTTTATATCTTTATATTATTCTTTACATTGTTATGATGCAATGTTGTAGAAGTCATAGTATGTCTTACTAGCTGGATGGTAGCTAGAACTAAAGTAACTCGCACAAAACCGCACTCACAAGTCAAGCTTTTGCCAGTACCTCATTTGTGTATGCCTACAAAAGACACTATTGTGAGAACAAGGAAATATGAAAGTTGTGACCGGAGGCATTTGCGCTAACTCTACGTGAAGCTTTACGCTCCTCAAAAGTTCTGCAAACTTTAAGCTTCTGACGCAGCTAATGTTTTTCATAAGAAGCTTGGTGCTCAAACTT
Organism: Koerneria luziae; assembly: GCA_014805365.1. Taxonomy (NCBI): domain Eukaryota; kingdom Metazoa; phylum Nematoda; class Chromadorea; order Rhabditida; family Neodiplogasteridae; genus Koerneria; species Koerneria luziae. Next base: position 5,113 of record JACMIJ010001208.1, read on the forward strand.
GTTACTAACAACAAGATCATTGATGATTAGTTCGCATTCTTTTGTGTGCATCTTGTTTTTAGTAAAAGGAAGTGGTTTATTATGCACCATCTGACACCATCAACACCTGCCCCGCATCAAGCTGCTCTAATAACGTTTTCCTGTTGTTTTTAGGGCATGTTCAAGAATCACTACGATGCCTATATGTTCCTAGTTGTAAAAAAAATCTGGGGGGGGGATTTGTTAGTATTAGACTCACGAAAATGCAGAATAAACTGTTCCGATAACAAAATCCAAATACATGTCTTCGGCCATAGTTAACAGGAATATTTAAGTACCACTGTGTAGGTTTAATAACGAATAACTGTGTAATGAGAACAATTTTGTGCCTGCTAACTTATCGGACAAAGTCGTGAGCCCTATATGCTGAAAAATGTTGTACTTTGGCGCCATTAAGGAGATTGTTCCTGTTTACCATTACACCATTACACTACGTAATTTGACGTAGACACCGACCTCTCAAACGCACTATGTACATTAGGGCTTCCCTTTCAAAGCACGTGGTGACCACAAGAGAACGAAGAAAGATGATGAAATTTTCGAAGGCGAAGAAAAAAGACAAAGGGGAAGATCCGGGCATGTCCCCCAACGGACGGAATTGCATTTGCGGACGTCACACGAATTAATATGGCCATTGAACTTTTTCGCACAAAATGCATGTAAAGGAAGCAGCATGTGTGGGACTCCATTTAAATACGTTCTTTAAAAAATACACGTTAAAAAAGTATTTAAGTTTAAAAAAATTTAAAGGGGGCCGGTATTTGCCTATGTGTATTCCCTGAACGCAAAAGTGGCGGTTCAATAAAACAATTCGTTATGAGCCCATTTTTGCAAAGAAAATGACGGTTTCATGCCTCCTTTAAAGGTAGTCTTCAAAAGATTTAAATTTGTAAAATATAAACATATATTTAGGTTTTGTTCTTTCGATCAGCATGGAAATGCGATGTTGCTCAATCAAATGGTAGATCATGGAGAGAGAAGAAAGGAGACAATTCGCCCGATCGTGACAGCATTGACTCGAGAGATGAGCTGGATCGCTCACGGGTAAGTACAGTACTATTGGAATACCTACATTACCGTTGCAATACCTGCATTACAATCGGAATACCTGCACTACATTTGGAATACCTACATTACTAATGGAATACCTGTCTCGCTGCTGGAATACCTAACTGCATTCTGTACAAAAATATCCGACTGTCGTTGCATGTTCACGAATATCTTATTGTTAGACTCTTCTTCACCACGCAAAGTTAGTAACGTATTCAAAATTTCGGCAGCACAACACAAAGTTTGTGAAGCTGCTATGAACTGTGTGTAAAATTCTAATACGCTTACAAATTCAACACGCAGTCGGATATTTGTAAACGATATGTACATTATAACGATATGTAACTTGTGAAATTCGCAAATTGGTAAAACGAATGCAAAGTTGTTATGTAGAACTGTAAGTATACCGTTTCTGTCTATTACATTAAACAAACATGAGCAACGTTCTGCAATCTTGTGAGTTTAGCTTTATCTTTCACGCAATTAAACAATGTATGTATTATATATTGCAATCATCTTCTAATTGTAAGCGTAATAAGAAGGAAGTTCACACAGGATATGATTTCATGACTGCAATTTAGTTTGCAATTTACTTTTGAAGTTTATCTCACCCCCCCCCCCTCATCTGTCCGTCTTCCCGCATGGCACAATGTATAAAGAGGAATCACTTGGCATTTAGCCATTCAAAGCAACTTTTGATTGCTATTGTAAATTATTAATACTCGTGAAAATAGGTTTTCTCTGTATACTTTGGTCTTTCAGTCAGTTCCGTGCTCTATGGAAGGCGAAATAGAAGAGGAAATCACTTTATGACCACAAAGAAGGCTAGAGATCCTTGGGGAACTAAGGAGAGAAAAAGTTGCTTTGGGGGATATTTTTGAGTTTCTTGTAAAAATAGAAAAAGGGCTGAGGTTGAAAAGATGCTTAGGGAACCTACTACGCACATAAGGTAACATGGTAAAACATGTGGTTACTGTTCACAAGTATAAAGTTGTTGGGGAACTTACTACATAATAAATACAACTTACTAATTGTAAGATGCTTAGCGATTTTACTCAAGACGTGTTAATGCAAACACAATTTTTGCAGCTTTTACTATTTCTAAGTATGAACGAGCTTTTCGTTACAACACCTCTAAATAGGTGTTGAGTCAACCGAGTTACCGCTGGTCTAGAAATTTGCCTAGCTGCTAAGAGCCTTGAACTCCCCCCACCCATAAAAATAAAAAATGCTATAAAATAGAGAAAGTTCTAAAATCTAAATAAGTATAGAAATTCTTCGTCTGGCCGAGATCCGCTTAGCATAACGTATCCAATAATCCGCATGGTCATTAGCATAATAGCGGTCCACCAGACGAGCAAGCGACAATGAAAAACAATAGTCAATGAGTTCCGAGTAAAGCAACTTCGCCAACTGGCCATGTGGCTGAAGCAAAACAAGTTATAATCACTTTGCTATAAGAAGCTTACTGCTACATCTTTACATAAGCAATCTCATTTGGTAAAGATGTAACCTTATTTTGTTAAGATCTAAATGTATTCTCGTTCTGTAGAGTTGTAATCTCACTTCTGAAAAACTTTTTACATAAATAAGCTAATTTTGTAAAGTAAATTTATTTAGTAAAGTTGTAAGTTTTATTTTAGACCATCAGCAGCAAGGACGGTTTCTCCATTCCGGTGTTGAAACAGCAGCAGTCATTGGATGAACCGACGAAGAAAATGAGGTACTGTTCATTTTTCGAATTTTCGTTTAGTTTAGTATTTCAAAAAGTAGCATGATGAACCAAACTTATTGTTAAGAAAATGTGTTCCTGGAAGGTCAGGATTTTTTTATCGGGCGAAAACGTTAACCTTACCCTTTCTTTTGCAATTACTTTTACTTCTATTATACCTCTACCATTTCCGTTACCATGACCTTTACCTTTACTCTAACCTTTACCATTAGTCTTACCACGACCTTTTCTTCAGAATCCGTCGTCGAATGGCCCAGATGCGCACTCTGCGTCGGGCTCTGATCATCTCTGTGCTGGACCTCGGAATGAATCTGCCGAACTATCTCTTTCGACTCTACCTCACGATCATGGATTACAACTCACCGCATTTCAGTCAGGATACGATCTATCTGATCGAGGATATATCGCAGATCATGTATTTTGCACAGGTTCGACTTTTTCTCATACGTTAGATTTCGTCCTACAATGAACATGAGTCTAAGAGAATGAACATGTTCAAAAATAAGAGAAAACAACAAACACAGAGGAGACATTTTTTTGTTTGGTTATAAGAATCAACCATTGAATCAACCAGTTAACTCAAACACTAGAGTAATTATGTCTTTGGTTTGTTATGTCTCTTGACGAGTATGCATAACACATTGTGATACATTTAGATTCTAACAGTAGGGTTGAAGCTTACGCTTCAAAGAGCAAAACGGATATTTATATTTCGATCTCATACATCATGAACAGCTGATTGTATAATAAGAACATGGCGTTTCATGATCCCTGGTCTATGTACCCCATACACAAAGGAGTGTTACTGTCCTGTACGCTGTACACAATTTCAAACTACAACTTCAATTAGAGGAGGCCGGAAACCGTCGTTTCATTCTCAAGAACATGTGCTAATAACGAATGTTTTACTGACCCGTCACATTTGTGTTCAGGGAATACACATAAGCAAATTCCTCGGCGAAATGACGGTTTCTGGGCCAATTTAACAGTGCTTACTGCCGATGCAATCTTGATAAGTTCGATTTCAGTTTGCACTGAACGCGTTCTACTTGGTATGTCTCATCTACGATTCACCACGGAAAACGAGGCAACCGCTCACAATTACGGTATGCTCAAGCAATCGATTATCTTTACAGTCCTTATGGAAGGAATAAACTACTTTTTTTACTATGACCGAATAGTCTTATGCTTGCTGTAAAACATGAATAAATAGGGCATAGTAACACGCTATCTTTTGACTGTTTTCTGTCTCTCAAGCTTCATTAAACACCCAATTGGCGCTTATATCACTAAGCAAGCTACAGAAGTGTCAAGCACACCCAGGGGAAACTATGGTTAACGGGGACATAGTACTTTAAAAAGTGAGTTTACACCTTCTTTAAGAATGAGGCACCTTACAATTATAGACCAACGACTAAATATAATATTTACATCTTTCAGTCGAGCTCAACACTAAACTTCTCGACCGGAAACCATTCAAATCGCGTGCAAACCATCAAGAAGTACGATACGGATCCGGCAGGGAAAACGCAACTCTTGGATTACACACAAGTTGCGCAGAATGCGATTTGATCTACCGTATTGTGGATACTGTAACACTTTCTTTTGAACTTATATTATTTATCAAAAGAAAGTTTTTATGTTCTATCGAATGCTCACAGTTCCTTGTTGGGTTTGTATTTTGAGCAAATCTGCAACTTCCCATTCTTACAATTAGTACGGCGTAGCTCACTCTCGCTCTCTCTCTCTCTCTCTCTCTCTCTCTCTCTCTCTCTCTCTCTCTCTCACTCTCGCTCTCTCTCTCTCTCTATCTCTCTCTCTCTCACCCTCACCTTCACTCACTCTCACTTTACTCATTCTCTGCAATATGCCAAACATCCATAGAAACAACAACAGTTCTACTGTACCTTATGCCTTACAGTTGTTGCAACGCTTTCCCTTGTATGTGCCATTCCAGTGTGTCACCGCTTTTTGTGCTGTAACCTCGGTGTTACTTACTGTGTCATTATTTGCACAAACAGTCATTATTGTAAGTATTGTATTTACATTACATTGTATTTGTAAAAACAACTGTATCATCCTGTCCTAGCAAAATATTGGTAAGATCGTTCTTTGTCAGAAGAATGAACTTTCACTCTTTAGGAACAGGCCAATTCGATACCTAACACGTACACTTCTTTATCCTAATTGTAAGAAATATTAGTTTTCTATTGTTATTGCATTCCTTTTAATCTTCTTAATATATATTATTCTATAGTAACCCCCCAATATGTTCCTCGATTTTTTTTCAATATATATCATGGTCCAATATCATCGCAGTCGCTTACCTCTATACTGGTGCAACTCTTTTCAAAACGTGTATATTGCTTCTCCCGACGGTTCATTGTTATCTCTGCATGTTCAGCGAGCAAATTTTTGGCCTCATTTTTTCTATTGATTATGTTTATTATTATTATTAGTGGTGTTATTAGTGTTATCACAGAAAAATAAACCTCGAAATTTGAGTGTTTCAAACACTGTTTAGTGCTTCAGTGTTTATAACATTGTTTCAAAATTGAATTACGAAACACTGAATATTGTGAAAATGAGTGTTTTAAACACTCCAGCACATTTGAGGATTATTTGAGGATTATCTTTCTCTGAGTTATTAATAAGGAAAAAACGATTCAGAGTATTGGTCGATATGAACTGTCCACAAATGTTTATTATTGTGTCACTAATTGTCCTCATCGTGTTTACGCTGCAGCTGCTATGGCGCAGGAAAACGCGCTACTTGATTGTAAGTATTGTATTTATGTTGTATTTGTAACAATAACAGGATTTATTATCCTGTTCGAGCCAAAAATAAAGTATTTCCTACGGATAACAAAAAGTTGCATAGCAGCACAATTCACAGAATCACATATTATTAGCTTATCTGACTCCGTTCTGTACAAATGACCCGACTGTCAATACGCATTCAATTGTGCGAACGCCTTCAAAGCTTGCGTAGCACTGTGCTCTTTTCCAAGCTTCTGAAGCCACTATAAGATGCGAAAAAATCGACTAATATGAAAAATTTGAAGATACAGGCAAGATACCATACAATATTTTGACAGTCGGATATATGTATGGAACGGAGTCAGATATTGTACACCATGACGTGCACTAATTGTAAGACACCAATGGTTTTGTAAAAACTGAATGTTATGGAAGAGTGTAAACATGCGTACGTGCCCAAACAAGTACACATAGCATAAAATGAAAAGTGGGTGGTAAAGTAGCTAAGGATAGAGGTAGTTTACCTAACAATAAGGACCGAATTCCGTAGTAAACACCATTTGTAGTTTGCTAGCATTGGCGACAAAACTGGCTGAGAGATCATAGTAGGTATGCGGTATCAAACGTTGGTCTTAATGGAAATTTTTTTAAGAGTTGTTAATTGCAAGAATGGTCAATTGGTTGTGATTGATTCGCTAGTTGTAAGATGGGGCTTTGCGCTAAAATCCCACTTTTTCACTACACCCTAAGGAACCCTAAAACCTTACAGGAACCCGATCCTGCTCTGCCTTACATTCACTTCGATTCGGACGAGTCTCGTTACACGCAGATCGGCGAACACACTTTCGTGCTCTTCGCCGTTCAGGACAATCGCCGGAATCGCTCATTCTTTCGACTATTAGCGTTAGCCGAAACCACCGAACGAATGACGTGCTCGTTCGAAGATGGTAGTGTTTGCCGCCTCCATATAAAATCCATACTGTGACCAAAAGAGCAAAGGCAAAGTCTCCCGTTTTTCAAGGCACTTCGCCTTGCGGGTAGTCCTGAGAAAGCCAGGACGTTGTGGGGCAATTTTAAGTCCGAAGGTGCCCAGTCATTCACACGGACCGATTACTCTTTGTGATACGATCACTACGAATTGCCTTCCCCGGAGGGCTAGCACCTTGGTTGGGTTGGGAGGTACGGGACTACCCGCATACTGTGGCCAATCGCCGTCATTTCAACATCCTGTCAAACGTTTCTAGGGAAATTTGGACCTCCTGGAGTGTTTCCAGTACAAAATTGTCGACATCCTGTACGTTAGTCACAAGTCAGGAATATGTCTGGCTGCCTCTAATTGTCAGTAAACATTTCAAAATGTTTTCGCGCCGTTAGTGACAGTCGTTTATTTGGAGCAAAGCGGACTGACAATGACATGTTTCAGTATTAGACTCACAAACATGCAAAATACATTGTTCCGATAGCAAAAAAGGAATACATGTTCTCTTCCATAGTTAACAACTATTTTTGAATACGCAAGTGAACGTTTCATTACGAACAATTGACTACGCACAGCAATTTTGCATATATGACTTATCGGACAATTTCGTGAGTACAATAGTAATTTCTGTCGTTATCTTGCTCAGGTGGCGATACTCCGATCTCCTACTCACCAATCGCTGAAGCCGAATCGCTCCGATTCAAGCCATATCTGCTCAGTTGTGAGGTGCCCAACAGGTAGTAATTCACTTCAAGTTGCTAGCAAAGTAAATATTTTACATTATATGTGCTGGGACAAAAAGTCAATGGAAGGTATATGCTGTGAACTGTTACAGGTTACTCTATGCTACAGGTTACCGTATGTTACAGATTACCCTGTGCTACAGGTGACCGTATCTTACAGGTTACTGCATGATCCCTTCACACACGTGCAGCTTAGTCTCGAGGACCGTCATCGCGCGGACATTGAAATCATCACAGTTGTGAATGACCGAGGAACTGTACCGAATTCGACATATCTATACGGTATCGTTGGTGACTTGTAAGGTATTATAGTAAACGTGACAACCTAATATGTATAATATTACAACGTAATATATTATATTACAAACTAATATATGTTGTATATTATACAACAACCTAATATATTATATATTTGGCTTTAGCCTATTACAGTTGTGAAACGGCATAAGGCTGAGGTAAACTGAATACGTTAGCAAATATGTGCGATCAGGACGAAAAAAAGATAACAATAAGATTTCCATACGTAAGGACAATCGCAAGCTTACGCAGAGAGAAAAAGTAAATTAAAATATTTCAATGGAATTTGTAGGACTTTGTCTCACCTCAACCAACATTAGTTCGTACACAACTGATGAAGTGATCGAGTTCATGGAAGTGAACAAACTGCTCGGCATTGAAAAGATGACAATATACGTCGAGAATGGAATGTCGAAGGAGCTCGTCGATGTCTTCGAGTATTACAAACGAAACGGGTACGCACTATTAGCCTACCTGACTCCGTTCTGTACACAATTTGCAGTTAACAATGGTACTGTGACAAGGAGCAGACTCGGCGAGAAGTTACAATTTTTGAATGCAAATTAGATTAGCTTTGGTCTCAGCGCGATTT